>APFE031460905.1:53346-67615 GCA_000404065.3 Pinus taeda
CCAAAAAAAATCAATAAATAAAACGGGGTCAACAATAAAATATGGGGCTCGAGCCCATTAAACAAATAACAAAAATACTAAAAGGATTAAGAACGAATAGGATGTTAAATACATAAAAAAACACGAAGATCAAGAAAATAAACTCTAATGAAGAATAAATCAATGACAAATACTATAAAAAGGATACCAATACCTCCATCTAAAAAAAACTACGAGGAAGACAAGACAGGGCTCAACTTCTACTAATATTGCAACCATCATCTCTATTAAAATTATTGGACCTTTTTTCAATTTCTATGACCTCCCTCAATTTAGGATGATGAAAATGACTAACCTTAGGAACCACCTCGGCCTCCTCAATGCAGATGTGTTGCTTAGATTTATGTGCATGTTCCGCCAAAGCATGTGATGCTGAGATATATTGCCATGGTATGTCTCTTCATCTCGTCTTGATGATGAACCACACTTGTTGGTTCGAAACGCTTCAGCCAAAAAATTCTCTCATGTGATTTCTAAAAAAGACTTTATTTATTTCAATATTTATTTCAGATCTGTTATTTATTTTAAATATTTGTATTGAAATATATAAATGTTAATACCATAATTAATTGTATTTTAAATGAATAATTTAACCCAGCATTATATTTAAATTTTTTATCTAGCCTGTTTTAAGTTTCTAAATATGTTTTGTTTTTTAATGTTTAATTGTAGTGTATAGACATTTCCTGATTAAAGTTTCACCTATTTTGATGTATTAATATTTAATATTTTATAATTTAATTAATGTTTTAATGAATTTTTAATTTTATTATTATTTATATTTATAAATGTCAAGCTTGTATTGTTTAATATGTTTAATCTTTTACTATTAAGATTATTAAATTTTTCAACGTTTATTAATGGTTAATATATAATAGTGTCTGTTGTTTAATAATGTTTAATGTTTAATATTGTTTAACGTTAATGTTTTTCAATAGTTATTAATATTTAACATTTAATGGTTAATACTATTTAATAGTTTTTAATGTTTTAAGTTTTTAATCTTTAATGTTTATTATTTAATGTTTTAAGTTTAATATCTATTCGCATAGTTCTGTCAATGTTTAACGTTATTTTCTCTCTCTCTGTTTTTGCAGCATCGACATTGCTACCCGACATTGTCGCGGCGTTAAATTTATTTTTTATTTGCTCAAATTTATTTTTCGCTACAACGCTTCATGTTCTTGATTGCCTCAGCCATCGATATATAACTCAAGTAAAGCATATTACCGATGAATCAGATGAAGCATATTTCCTCCAAACTCAATCGCCGCAATCCAAATATTAAAAAATTATAAGTCAACATAGATTCATCCACGTAAGATTGAAATAAAAATGCCTATCAACAAAATATATATACTTTTTCCAATTATATTTATTTTTTTCGAAAATTTAACTATAAAATAAAACACATAATTAAACCTCTGGAAATTTCAAAGAGACTTTACACATTCATATATATATATACAAACTTTACCCTAAGTATATAGACAACTTTTACATTAATTCAATTACAATAGCATTCGAGGTTCAGTTTATGAAAGTGGGACGCAAATGAAGATTGTGGCCCACAAATAGCACAATTCGAGTGTCGGCAATGGAAAAGCCTTATGTACGGCCCGCCACTGACTACACTTTCGCATTCAAACATTCAGAAAAGGATTGTAATTGAAACACAAAGTGCATTCCCTGGGGTCCACCTTACCGAAAATCCACGTAATTGTAAAGCATATAATCCCGAAGGCATCACGTAAAAGAAGACAGCACACGATGACATGCTTTGGACCTGCCTGCTCTTCAATGTGTAAAGTTTCAGCGATTAAATTAAAATTTAGACCAAGGTACTGCAGGGCAGTATGGTAGCTGCCCTGCCAAGTGGGTTTGGAAAAAAAAGAACACTTGCTTTGACGGGAACTAATAACACTGTAGATGCATGATGATCAACTTCATATAAAATAAGATAAAAGTTGCACAATTTATATATTTTCTATTAATTAATGAATGAGGAAATTACAAGATATTTATACAATCAATAGTCTTAAGATAGGAATTCTATCTTGGATGTACACTAGTGTGCTTGAGAGATTCTCTCAACCACACACTAAACTAGAGAAAACTAAATCCCTATTATATAGGAACAAACTTCTCAAATAGAGAATTATAACTATAGACAATTAGGAATTAATAATTTCCAACTCCCCCCCTTAATGACTACTTGTCATGATAGTCAAATCCACCGCCATCAGGCGAATTGCATGTACAAAACCTCCAAAAACACAATCTGCCGCCCTCGGACAGATCCACAATCTGCAAATTTGGCGTTTCCAATACAGTCAAATTGATCCGATCTGCCTCTCCTGCAGATCCACTTGAAGCTGAATTGGCGCGATCTTGAATAATAAACCCGCGCCATTGGCGCGATTAATGGCCTAACAGACGCACCAGTTGGCCTTCCTGGCGCTGCTGTCAGCACGAAAAACGCACCAATCCCCTTCTACTCAGAAAGAATCATCTGAGTCCGAGCCAGATGTTACTGCAGTCCACCTGCTCCTACGAGCACAAAGCTCCTGTGTACACACAGCCACAAAGGCAATCTGCCACCACCGGGCAAGTCCGATTTACCACCACCGGGCAAATCTGCCGACTTCATCTGCTTCCACCGAGCAGATAACAGAGCTCTGATTCGCCACCACCGGGCAGGTCCGATCACGGAACCTCAATTCGCCACCACCGGGCAGATCCGATCAGCTACCACCGAGCTAATCAAGGATCTCAATTTGCCACCATCGGGCAACTCCTGTAGCCACTAAGGCTCTATAGATGGTTTCTGGCTCACCACCAACCGTCACATTACAATGACAAAAGATGGTTTCAGGCTGACCACAAACCATTACAAAGTGGTTTTGAGATCACCACGAACTTTCAAATGCCTTTACGAGGCTTACATTCAACATTTGGAGTTTCTGGTACATACAATGACTATTACAATAATATGCTAGGGACTCTATTCCACAAACCACACTAAAACAAAAAATCTACGTTGTTGTCCACCAGAACACAGGCACTCACAGCCCCACGAAGAGAACACAATTTTCCCTTCAAGAACAATTTTCAAGCATACTGCCTCATGCTTGCTACCAATCTGCAACAGGATCTCGATCATCCTTCAATCTCTGATGTAGCTTCAATTGATATCGTTTTCACTGTCATGTGTTTACCATTCCCTCTAAATTTGCTTAGTGTTGGAATGACCAGTTCCAACGCACTCAGCGTTGTGACAATAGTTGGTCATACTAATGTCACTTCAATTATAACAAATTTATTATCATGACAGTTAATCAATATATTGCAACAATCAATCCATCAGTAATGAAGTGAACATTAAGAGATTTCTGCACATCGTACTGAAAGAAAAAATACCGCTGCAAAGTATTCCTAATTATATTGGGCAACCCTACACACCCCACGCCTTCCTCCACCATCTACTTAGGAGTGGACGGATTTATAAGCAGTCCCAAAGCTCCCCTGCCCCAACATCTCGGCAGACGCCCTCAGCAGATCCTCCAACTCAAACTGCTTCTTCCTATAAAAGAACACAAGTTTACTCCTCTCCATCTCTGGCATCTGCGCGCCACTGGAGAAATCCATCTTCTCAAAACTGCTTCCACCGTTTTTCTGATCCTCGCAATAGGGTCTCCTGCAACAAATTTAATTAAATCGAAACCCCATTCCACAAATTTTAGCAAAGTTTCAAATTTCTTCCACGCAGGGTCGAAGTCCAGCAAATTCTCAATTGTGCAGACAAAGTTGCCAACTGTGTCGGGCCAGCCAAAACTCAGATCTCAAAAGCAAAAAGAAAGATGTTCAGCACTTTGAACATCATCATATGAATCTGTTGAAAGTTTGCATAGCGCATCAAAAACACAGATGCTATGCCACAAAGATGAACATAGACTGCTATGATTGGGCTCTTGCCTGAGTTTGAAAGAACAATAGCACGGGCCAGAAGCATCCAGGCAACCACATCGTTTACAGTCACCTCATTCACTGCTAGTGTCTGTGAGAAAAATGCTGCTCCAATTGTCGACTCGTGATAATTCAAAAATTGGCCTTTGAAAAATCGCAAAACAAGGCTCGATTTTCCAGTACCCATATCACCAAGAAGCACCAGCTTAGCCTGCATGTTATTGGTGCCAGTGGTCGCCATTCAGTCCGGGGATTCGATGCTGGCACTCAAATTCTTCGAATTTTTCTCTGCAGATGGCCGGTCTCAAAAACTCAAATTCTTCAAATTTTTCTCTGCAGATTGCCGGGCTCCGCAGCTTTTGGATCAACAGAGGAGTGAGATCGAAGATCCGTATCTGACAATTTAATGATCACGAGAGTCCAATCACAGACCAGACGATGATTTGTGAACGAATTCACCTCTCGCTCCCCAATAGGAAAAGCTCACTAACCCTGGAAAGGTGAAGGACGGGAGTTTCAGATGACCCAAAGTCAGCAGCCATGCATTTTTCCGGCCATACAAACGCCACTTCAGGCAGAGAAGGGCACGGAGCTGCAGACGACGACATCGACCCAGATTCACCATGCGACACCAAACACGGCTCCTGATAGCCCTGGCCCGAATCTCGCCCAAATCTCTGCAAAAAATTGCTTCGCCCAAATGATTTAATTCAATTGGATTCTTCCTCCCCTTGCCCGTCCCAACGACCAAATTTTACTTACTTCGCGGCGGGAGTCTTCGGATCGAACCAGGGCAGCTACAATCAGCAAGATCGATATCAGCGAGCTCGCCACCAGAGGGAGAAGCCATTTGCGCTCTGTGAGTGCGAAGCCCTGCAGCTTCCGCAAAAATTCTAGGCTTAGCTTTGGCAAGACCAACAGCACAAATGGGTTGCTCCTCACCACTATACTCCATGACCAGATGAACGGAGGCCACACCCTCGTAAGCCCCCTTATGGTAACCACATTGAGATGCCCTGCCAGATGATGCATTGTCTGAATATTCCTCCTCACGTCCTCCTCAATGGACAAAAGCTTCCTTTGCAGCGGATCGCGTCTCCACACTCACCGCACCATCTCTCATCTGCCAGGCGACCAGAGATAAAAACAGCTTCTGGTTGGCCTTGATCAGAACAAGGGCTACCTCCACTCCCACCTTCGCGCTCCACAATGTTTTCACCAGTCCGAATGCGCGAACGTACTATTGTTGACACCTTATTTGCCAGGTTAGATATTTTTTGATGCAAGAGGAATTTGCAACAGATGTTGAATATCAAACTTGGACCTTATTTTATCACTTCTTTGGTGCCAATCGTCAAAGGATTCACCAAGCGGCAAACCAGGTGGTTTTTGAAAAGGGCACGCATCAGTTGAGACAGAAATAACACCAATAAAGGTACCATCGTCATCATAAAATGGTGTGTTGGACATTACTGCCGAAAAGAAATCACCGGATTTCTTTTTCAACGGAAATTGCCCCTTCCAACTTTCCCCTGCCATAATCCGATGAATCATACTGCTTGCAATATTAAAATTACTCTGGTCCACAAGAAGCTCCATAGCATTATGGCCAAGCACTTCTCACTCTGAATACCCATAAAGTAACTCAGCAGAATGATTCCAGTAAGTTATTTCTGCCTGAAGGTTTAAATATGTGAACAGCTTGCCCCATGGATTGGAGAATGTTGATATAATCCCTGTCTGTGAAATTATCTGGAAATACATTCGCCGACTCCTTCTTTGGAAGCGTCCCCGCATATAAAGCAACGACCGCTACGGTCAACACAACACAAAAATTATCGCTGGGTTTTGCGCCCATGGTGATTGATAATGCAGGAGCGTCTCGCTGAATGTCATATGGAAATTGTAACCAATTCCATGTATTTCTGCGTTACCCGGATCCAAGAGATCCACACGCCGGGATGTAAGATTCATCCACCCGATTCTCTGTAGAATCAAACCTGCGCGTCTTCGCTGCCACAGCCTTACGATTCTCTCAAACAGATATGATGGACAAACAAACATATACTACACTCTTTATTTTCCCTCAGCCCAGGAGGGGCTCAGCCGAGGAGGGCTAGGCCCTCACAGGGTCTGATACCAAGATAAAAGTTGCACAATCTATATATTTTCTATTAATTAATGAATGATGAAATTACAAGATATTTATACAATCCATAGTCTCAAGATAGGAATTCTATCTTGGACGTACACTAGTGTGGTTGAGAGATTCTCTCAACCACACACTAAACTAGAGAAAACTAAATCCCTATTATATAGGAACAAACTTCTCAAATAAAGAATTATAACCATAAACAAGTAAGAATTAATAATTTCCAACTAAATAAACTTATTTCCTTTCACTGATTCCTTTGCACAGTTAAACTAATTATTTGTTTATAATATTTAAATTAATAACACTGCATATATGCACGATGATGGCATGCATCTGTCTTTCCCATATCGTACTGCAGAATTATTAAAAGCACAACAATGGTATGGTCGACCGGGTACATACGTACACGTACCACTATTGTAATGATACACAAAAGGTTAGGCGAGAGTCTATTTTGGGTATCAATATTAAGGTTACATGCACGGTCACTAACTAACTTAAAAACTATGAAATGATAATAAACTACGTTGTTGTCATTTCCATTGTGTATATCCACTGCAAAGAAGCAAAGTATATGCCAAAAGGCATCAGCATCATTACTATCACGTTATTATCATGCTTGTACAATGCAAAGAAGCAAAGTTTATGTTAGATGCCATTACCATCCTTAAACTACGTGGTTGTCATTACCAGCATTAAAGTAAGTGGTTGTCAGGATGAAAAGTCACAGTGTAAAGAACATAAAATGGTTTATGGAAAATAAATTATTATTATTATTATTGTTTCATATGTTAATTAATAATATAAGTTATCGATCTTGATATACTCAAGATTTAAAAAAAAAATCAACATGTGAAAAGCACATATATAGTTCAAACCTCTAGAAAATTCAAAAGCATATATATATTCAGAAAGTTTACACTCATTCAACAACGAATAGTATTCAAAATTCAGTTTATTAAAGTGTGAAAGATTGTGGCCCACAAATACCACAAGTGGAGCGTGGGCAATAGCAAAACTTTATGTATGGCTCCACCACTTACTACACTTTCGCATTCCAACCTTGAAAAAAGAAAAGAAAGAAGATTGTAATTGAAAGACAAAGTCCAATCTCCGGGATCCACCTTCCTCAAAAAAATCCACGTAATTGTAACATATAATCCAAATCCATTCCATGAGTTAACATTGCACGTGGATGGCATCAAGTAAAAGAAGAAACCACATTATACACATGATATCCACCTGCCCTGCCCCCCGCACTCCTATAAATACAGCTATTTGCTTCGCTGCTTTGGCACGACGCTCTCTACTCTTCATTTAAACTTTGAAGCTTACTGTGTTTTCTAACCAGAGAAAGGAGATCAATAATGGCGGGCAAGGGAGTTGGCACTCGGCTCAGTGCTCTTTTTCTGGTTGTGCTGCTCGTCATAAGCATTGGTATTTGTTCCTTTTCCTTCATCGTTGGAAAGCAATAATATATATATATATATATATACACTGACTGACTGTCTGTTGTAACATTTGTTGTTGAAATGTTCGGTGAATAATGTGTAACGAGATGTGATGCAGGGATGATGGAGTTTCAAGTTGCATTGTATTTGTTCCTTTTCCTTCATCGTTGGAAAGCAATAATATATATATATATATATACACTGACTGACTGACTGTTGTAACATTTGTTGTTGAAATATTGGGTGAATAATGTGTAACGAGATGTGATGCAGGGATGATGGAGTTTCAAGTTGCAGAGGGTCGTATGTGCAAAACCCCAAGCGGCAAGTTCAAAGGGTATTGCGTCAGCAGCACCAATTGCAAAAATGTTTGCCGTACTGAAGGATTTCCAACGGGAAGCTGCGATTTCCACGTGGCAAGCAGAAAATGCTACTGCTACAAGCCCTGCCCTTGATCTCCAACGGTTGCTACTGCAACAATAAAATAATAATCATAGTTACAACCGCTAATACTATATCGGCTACTGCTATTCGTGCTGCTCTACGCTTCTCTGCTGTGTGGACTTCATTATTATAATATAATATAGTACTCAAGTGTCATGGTGTTGTTGTTTGGTATTTTTCAGTTTGTATTTTAATTAATTTGGGAATAAATATTCCATGTTTTGACTGTTGTTGTCGAGATCCGCTATTCTTGCTGCTCTACTCTTCTCTGCTGTGTGAATTTCATTATTATAATATAATAATAACAATATCTATTTTCAATGTTAAGGTCAAGTTAGACACACACTAAATTGGTGTATGAGACTCTTTTGTTTGTGGGATAAGGGACCCACTTTTTGGTAGCGTGATCTCTTAGAAGGAAACACATGCTCTTAATCATTAGGCCACTCACGTTGTATAGCGACTCAAATTATATAGTATGGTGTTGTTGTTGGTATTTTTCACCTTATATTTTCAAATAATTTGAGAATAAATATTCTATATATTTACTGTTCTTAATAATAAATATTCCATGTTTTTACTGATGTGTGATCTAAAATGATGCCGTTATCTTCTGTTCGGAAAGCATAAATGTATGTTGGAAAAAAATACCAAATACAAACTAAAATCATCTAGCAGCCATCTCACCTATCAAATGCAAATTACCAGAGCCATTATAAATAAGGGCATGGTCATATTGACAATTTTATTCGTAACGCAATAAGCCAATGTAGAATTATTAGAAACACGGTAAGACAATAGTCTGAGTTATTAGAAACACAGTAAGACAATAATCTTTCCCACCGTTGTAAATGATAAAGAAAAAAAAGAAGATGAGATAACTTTGGCACAATAAGAACCACGAAAAACCGGCAGCAATCTCACCGAACAAAATTCAAAAGTGACTCATGCACCCAACCCACATATGGAGTAACAAAAAGAGTTTACGCCACGGGGTCATAATGGGACACCACCACTTGATACTAGGAGATGCAAACGGTGCTTTTGATCCTGTATCATCACCACTCCCTCTTATTATCTCCACTCTACAAATTTTTTCCAGTTCAGATTATTTTTGTGAAAATGAAATTTAAGGAGTTGTCTATAGATTTTTTGGAGATTCATGTGATGGAATTCGACAGAAGAAATGAGGTTAAATCTTGATTTTTAGCAGTTAAAATGGTTTTTTAACTGCATATTTGGATTCAGCGCCCTGAAAAACCCCTGGGAGCCATTGATTGTGCAGAAATTAGTTATCAAACTTGGGATTCCAATGAATTGCTGCCGGATTTTGACCGTAAAAATCCGCCGGAAAAGCTTTCAAAAAGTCACCTTATAGACTATATTAAGAATAGTGAGCTAAGTGAGCTTATTTAGATTACTTGTACTATAAGCAAAGGTATAGTTTAAAATGAATGTTTGTTTGGGTTATAGATTATAGGTTTATTGTACAGTTATCAAAGGTATGTCTAATTAAGATTTATGTTACTTTTGTGAAAAAGAAATTCAATATTAAGAATAGTGAGCTAGGTGAGCTTATTTAGATTACATGTACTATAAGCAAAGGTATAGTGTAAAATGAATGTTTGTTTGGGTTATAGATTATAGGTTTATTGTACAGTTATTAAAGGTATGTCTAATTAAGATTTATGTTACTTCTGTGAAAAAGAAATTCAATATTAAGAATAGTGAGTTAAGTGAGCTTATTTAGATTACATGTATTATAAGCAAAGGTATAGTTTAAAATGAATGTTTGTTTGGGTTATAGATTATAGGTTTATTATACCGTTATTAAAGGTATGTCTAATTAAGATTTATGTTTATTTTTAACATTTTGAAGAAAAAGATTTACTCGCTATATTTTTTTTCTTACTTTTAGTAAAATTTAAATATTTCATAAATACTTTAAGAAAAGAGTCTTCATAATGCACTTACAATCAATCCAGACTCCAATGCTTCTTTAAGGCTATAATGCACTTACAATCAATCCAGACTCCAATGCTTCTTTAAGGCTATAGGGAAAATAACTCCAATTATAAACACTCAAAAGGATTTACCTTGAATTTGAACATCATATAAGTTTCTTTCACAATACGCAACAATCGAAAATTTCTCAGAAAAAAAGTACCTTGAATTTGAATATCATATACAATTCTTTTACCTTAAAAAAGTAGAAACTGATAAGAACCAACAATTGCACAAATAGAATACCTTGAATTTGAATATCATATACAATTCTTTTACCTTAAAAAAGTAGAAACTGATAAGAACCAACAATTGCACAAATAGAATAAATACCCTTGTCATGACTTTCAAAAAATTTTGCAACACCTAATTTTTATTCAACAAAATTGTAATTATTGAACCAAAAAATTAATTCTTTAAAAGATTGATCTACACAAACTACTTGCAGAAATCAACTTCAGTTTTCCCAAACTTAAAGGTAAAGTACGTGAGAGTAAATTATGAATAATAATTATTTTGTGAAAGAGCTTATTTGGGCCACCTAAATAAAACAACCAACATTGTCACCGCCCATTCTACCCTTTAATAATTTAAACAATATATTAAAAAAATTAAACAATCATATAAATAACATCCTACCTAAAAAAATTACAAATAAATTATATTACCACACAACATAAAAATAACAAAAAATTTTAATTATTACAAAAATATTTATTTTTTTATAAATTAAACAGAGTGTAAATTAAAAATAAATTAATAATAACAAATTCATAAAAAAATAAAACATTTCGAACATTAAACGAATAAGTTGTTCCACCATAATCATACGTGTGCATGCCTTTTGTCACATGTATTCTTTCTTTTCAATTATTTAATTTGTCCCACGGCAAAAACACATTGCTCGTAAGATGAATTATTTGGAAAGTTAACTGCCGTTACCATTAGAATTTTGATAATGATTTTTTTGAATTTCAAATTATTATATAAAATGTAAAAATTAAATATTTCAATAGCTTTTTTAGAGTATTAAATTTATCTATATGATTTTTTTAAACAATTAAAAAATTATAATTTACTTAAATTTTATTTTCAAATTTCTAATAATAACAAAATAATATAAGTAAATTCCCCTTTTCTATAATTATGTCGTAAATTATATTTTTATAACGGATAAATAATGATAATCTTTTGAATCAAAACCTTATTACTAAAATTTTATTGTTATTTAATAAATTAAGTATGTTAAATAAAATTTTACTAAATATTATATATGTTATCAGTTTAAGAAATAAATCAATACATATTATTATAATGGGTGGTTTATTTATTTTTATTCAAGTTAATAATAACAAAAAATGTTTTGTCTCTACCATCTTTATAATCTCGCGAATAAACTTAATTTTATTATACATGTCATTTAATTAGATTATTATTATTTCCAAAAAAATTACAATTTCTATTTTATAGTTAATTGATTTACAGTTTTTAATAAAAATGTAGATTATATTTTATTCTAAAAATGTTGTTTTTATGAGATGTTTCAAGATCACTCAATGGATGATGATCACTTTTGCACTTTGATGTGGAGAAGTTTGGGCCCCACTTTGTCAACTTTGTGTTTTACATAATTTTTTTGTCTATAGAGTGGTTTTGGCTAGACTATGTGTCATATTTGGACATTCTTGATACAAGTACATCTTTTGTCATTCTTTCTAGAATTTGGATCATTGTTGGAAAAAACTCTACCAATTCATTCATATTTGCATTAGATAGAAACATAAGTTTTTCATGCTCAGATGCTTGTCGAGATGTCTCAAAGGATAGGAACGCGTATCTGCATTTCATATGGTGAGGATTCCATTATAGAAAGGGTTTATAAGAGTAGCCAAGGTGGATGTTTCTTTATAAATGGTTGGTAAAGGTTATGTGGAAGGCAAGATGCCACATTAGGTGGAAATTGTGGACTTCTCTAATGATTATTTGGAGGGCTAAATGATCTAATACAACCCTAATTTAGGTCTAAGGGGTGCTTGATGGGATACCAATAAGCTTCTCGATCGGGGTTCTAGACCACTAGAAGAGGCCACTCCAAAGATTCTATGTGATGCAGAACAAGAGATAGTTGAACAATGCGTAATGATCTTAGGGAAATTAGAGGAAGGCGTGATAGGTCCATTTGGAAATCAAACCAAGGACCAAAAATAAAAATGCCCTTTTCTCCATTCAAGGACTAATGACTCTTAGAATATTGTAGATCCATCAATCCTAAATGCTTGATTGAAAAAGGATGATGGTTTATCATTCTCAATGTATGAACTAGTAACCACATTAAATGAGGTATGTAAAGATTTTATTTTGTTTACAACCATGATATAAGTCAGTGGGATGTCCTGTCTATTCCTGGCTTTGTTTGCAATATGTTGGATTTAAAGCTTTAGATTGGTGGCACATCCTCAAATTTAAAGGCAATAAGGCATCAATCTTATGAGGGCTCTAGAAAGGCAACGAGATGTAAATGTATCAAGAATACAAAGGAGACCATTAAGCTAAAACTAGGTGGAAAAACAAAGAAGAATGTTATGGAGATGTGAGACTAAGCTTTGGTAGGACATTTTCTAGGGAAGAGAATATGTTTGAAGGAATTGAATAATTGGACCAAGGAAAATTTTGATTTTGGGCCTCTACACATACCCTAATTCTAGTAAAGGGATGGTTGGCTTAGGTAATTAGCAAAATCAAATAAACTAAAACTATATTGCACCAACATTAGAAGTGCTAATCTCAATCTTTATTTTTAAAGAAATAGAATATTGAGTTTGATGCCAAGTCAACTAATGCGGACATTCTCTTGGTATGGGTTCATAACCCATGGTTTCCATTGATTTTATGATCCAAATAGGTGTTTGAGAAAATTGGTAATGATTTGGTACATTTTACAAAGAAAACATATCTTTCTTAAAGTATGGATATATGGCATGTCACGAATTTTGGTATAGTTGGAAGTGAGCAAAGGTCTAATAGAAATTATAGATATTAAAAAGGAAGTCAACTTCTTCCTTCACAAATTGGATGATGAGGGGATCCCATTCAGTTGTGTATTTTTCCTTCATTGTGGGAACCTTTCAATTGAATGGAATTACCTATGTATGTAATGTTGAAATTGTAGCAAGAAAAGGCTTCATTTAACTTATGCCTTAGTCAAATGGATAAAATCTATTTTCCACATCAACAGGATGACTTGGATTGTAGTTAGTTAGAGTGACATGGCCTTGTCTACTAGTTATGTTAATAAATTCGAGTTATAGTCTAGAAGTAGAGTTGTGCATGGGTTGATTGCTAAAATTTAGCAATTTAGTTTAGTGATTTTCAATTGAACTCAGTTAATGGAGCTCTATTCATTAATTGAGTCAATTGAATTTTAGTTGAGTAGTTATGATTGTTGTTAACTAATTGATCTCTTGGTTAACTAGGTAGTTAGCTAAAAATAGACCCAATCATGTACGGAATTTGAATTTCCTAGTTGAGTAGATGGAAAAGGCACATTTGTGTTTATAATTGTATATTGTTAAGTGTAAAATGCTTTTGCATTGGGTAGGTGATAAATTCCCCTTGGATTTGTGCTAGGAAATAGGGAATTGACCTATTATTTAGGAGCATAATTCCTCCAGGATTGCACAAGGAAGTAGGAGGTTGGTTGAGGCTTGAATTAGCTAAATGTTGGTTAGAGAGGTACCATTTTTGGAGTGGCTGGTAGAGAGGGTGTGCGAGGATAGTTTGTTCCTGTCTCAACCTCGTTAAAAAATGAAATAGGGTGTGCGAGGATAGTTTGTTCCTGTCTCAACCTCGTTAAAAAATGAAATAGGGTGTGCGAGGATAGTTTGTTCCTGTCTGAACCTCGTTAAAAAATGAAATAGGGGAATGTGAGGATAGTTTTTTCCTGTATCAACCTCGTTAAAAAATGAAACAGGTTGTACGAGGATAGTTTTTTCCTGTATCAACCTCGTTAAAAAATGAAACAGGCTAGCACGAGGATAGTTTTTTCCTGTATCAACCTCGTTAAAAAATGAAACAGGCTAGGGCGAGGATAGTTTTTTCCTGTATCAACCTCGTTAAAAAATGAAACAGGCTATTACGAGGATAGTTTTTTCCTGTATCAACCTCGTTAAAAAATGAAATAGGGTTACGAGGATAGTTTTTTCCTGTATCA
>APFE031460907.1:0-11880 GCA_000404065.3 Pinus taeda
CCTTGTACGGACCATAATACTTTGGTGATAATTTATTATCCTTCTTAGCTTGCTTGAGGGACATTTGCTTATATGGTTGTAGCCTTAAGAATACCCAATCACCTACATCAAAACTTCTTTCACTGCGATGTTGATCTGCCTGTTGTTTCATTCTATTCTGTGCCAATACGAGGTTATCCTTTAAGAGTTGGAGGACTTGTTGTTGATGTTCGATGTGATGTTCCACTGCCTGAACCTTAGAATTTTCTCTTAAATATGATGTGATGGATGGTGGTTGATACCATAAAGTGCCATAAATGGGGTCATTTGTTGATGTATGGAAGGAAGTGTTATACCACCATTCAGCCAGAGGCAACCATTTGACCCATTATGTCTGTTTATCAGATACAAAGAAACAAAGATATCCTTCCAAACATTTTTTTACTATCTTAGTTTGCCCATCAGATTGAGGATGATAAGACGAGCTATGAGCTAACTGTGTACCAAGACAATAAAATAATTATGTCTAAAAATTTCCAGTGAAAATGGGATCTCTATCACTTACAATAATCTTTGGATTTCCATGTAGATTTTGAATTGTTTCCATAAATGCCGTAGAAACTGTACTCGCTTTAAATGGATGTGATAATGCACAAAAGTGTGCATACTTGGTAAGTGTGTCAACTACCACCATGATGACACTCTTTCCCTCAGACTTGGGTAAACCTGTGATAAAATCCATTGAAACCTCCTCCCAACGTTGGCTTGGAATGGATAAAGGATGTAATAGACCCGGTGTCTTAATTGTTTCAACTTTATTTTGTTGCAAACCAAACATTCTGCTACAAACTTTTGAATATCTGATTTAAGGCCATCCCAAAAAAATTCCTTCTTAACCCTGTGGTAAGTTTTTAAAAATCCTGAGTGCCCTCCTAAGGGAGAAGTGTGCAATTCCATAAGAATCTTTTGTTTTAGCTGGGAATTCTTACAGAGGTATAAGCGATCTTTGTACCATAAAGAATCATTTTGCCAGCTAAATGTATCTGACGTACTGGAATCTTGTTGTAACTTTCAAATAAGTGCCCACTCTTCTTCGTCATTCTTCCATTCCTCCCTTGCTTCATTTATCCAATCTGGTTGGATAATAGAAATGGCGCACAACAATGCTTCCACATCCTCATCCTTTCTTGAGAGTGCATCTGCCACCACATTTTGCTTCCCTTTTTTGTAGATGATTTCAAAGTCATAACCCAACATCTTTGTGGCCCACTTTTGTTGCTCTTCAGAGGATAATCTTTGTTCTAAAAAGTATTTAAGGCTATCATGATCCATTTTTACCTTGAAGTGTCTTCCCATTAGGTAGGGTCACCATTTCTTAAGTGCATGGAGTATTGCCAACATTTCCTTCCAATAAATAGCTTTGTTTAAAAGCTTTCCCTTGATTAGACAACTTTCAAAAGCAATGGGTCTTTCATCTTGCATTAGAACAACACCAATTCCATTTCCTGAAGCATAACATTTCTCAATAAAGGTTTTTGTGATGTCCGATGTAGCTAAGACCGGTGCTTGGCATATTGCCTCTTTAAGATGTTCAAAGGTCTTTTTTGCTTCTAGAGTCCATGAAAATATATCTTTCTTCAATAATGTTGTTACATGTGCTGGTATTCTTCCATAATTCTTAACAAAATTTCAATAATACCCTGTCAACGCGAGAAATCCTCGCAGATGCTTTATGGATGTGGGGATTTTCCATTCCTTAATGGCTTTAATTTTGCTAGGGTCTACCTTAACTCCATGAGATACAATATGACCCAGATATTCCACCTCTTGTACTCCAAAGAAGCATTTGGATCTTTTTGCATATAATTGTTTCTCCTCCAATAGTTGTAGCACCCTGTCAACATGTTCAACATGATCCTTCCAAGACTTGCTGTAGATTAGTATATCATCAAAAAATACTAACACAAATTTTCTAAGGAATGGTTCGAAAATTGAATTCATCAAACCTTGAAATGTTGAAGGTGCATTGGTAAGGCCGAAAGGCATGACCAAAAATTCATAATGACCCTTGTGAGTTCTAAATTTTGCTTTTGGAATGTCTTCAGTCTTCATTCTGATTTGATGATATCCTGAACGAACATCCAACTTGGTGAAGTAAATTGATCCATGCAATTCATCGTGTAATTCATCGACGACAGGAAAGGGAAACTTATCTTTAATAGTGAGCTTGTTGAGCTCCCTATAATCCAGACACATGCGCCATGATCCATCCTTCTTGTGCACCAATACTATTGGAGTAGAGAAAGAACTTTGACTCGGTTGAATTATACCAGCCTCTAGAATTTCTGCAACCATACGTTCAATTTCACTCTTTTGGACATAGGGATATATGTATGGCCTGATGTTTGGACGAATACTTCCTGGAATTAGATGAATAGCATGATCATGATCACGCACAGGTGAGAGACCTCTGGGAGTCTCAAATACCTTGGAATGATTGTCCAGGACTTTTTGGAGATTTGGAGAAATAGATGATTCCAATGTGGAAACTTCTAGCGAACATAATTCTGCAATTACACCTCTTTGTTCCTTTTTAGAAGCTTTGTCATACCATTAGAGCTGATTATCTTTCTTGGTTTCCCTGCAATACCCCTTAATTCAACTTCCTTTCCTTCCGTAGAAAATTTGATGAAAAGTTCTTGAAAATTAAAAGCTATTGTACCCAAGGATTGTAGCCATTGGACTCCTAGTACAACATCATCACCTTCCATTGGAATGGAAAGCATTGGGCTGGTCAATACATATTCTCCCATGGATAGCTTGATATTATGGGATTTTCTAGAGCAATTTATTGTTGCTCCATTTGCAATCATCACTTGACACTTTGGTGTTGGATGTAGGAAGCAATTCAATTCTTTTGCTACCTTACAATGAATAAAATTGTGGGTACTTCTCGAATCAATCAACACTATTACCTTTTTCTTCTTGAGTTGTCCTTCTATCTTGATGGTTTGAGGAGTGGTAATTCCCACCAATGCATTAAAATATATGGTCGGATTCATTTGTACAACTGTCTATACACTGAATCGAACTCAATTAAGACCAAATTGTGAAAAAACCCTTTATGAGCTATGGAAAGGAAGACCTACTTCGGTGAAGTACTTCAATATCTTTGGAAGCAAGTGCTTCATAAAAATAAATGACAGTTCACCCGAAAAGTTTGATTCTTGGGTTGATGAAGGGATATTTCTTGCATACTCTACACGGAGCAAGGCTTACAAGTGCTAAAATTATCGACTGAAGAAAATAGTGGAAAGCATTGATGTAAAGGTTGATGAAGATCTTCCAGAAAGGGAAATTGAAGAACATGAAGATGACTTTCTCATTGAAGAAGAAGAACCTAAAGAAGAAGAAATAAATGAGGAAGAAGAAGAAGAAGAAGAGGAAAGAGACATTTGCACCAGTGGCCCGTATGGAAGCTATCAGGATGTTCTTGGCATTTTCTTGCTCAAAAGGATTCAAAATCTATCAAATGGACATGAAATCAGCATTTCTAAATGGGGAACTCAAGGAGGAAGTCTTCATGGAGCAGCCAGAAGGTTTTGATCTAACAACAGGAAAGGACTTAGTCTGTAAATTGAAAAAGGCTTTATATGGGTTGAAACAAGCTCCTAAAGCTTGGTATGCAAGACTAGATAACTATCTACAAGAACAAGGTTTCAAAAAGGGAGTGGCTAGAAGTGATCTATACATAAAGATAGATCAAGGGAAGTTACTAGTTGCTCTTGTTTATGTCGATGATCTGATTTTTGCTAGTAATAATGATGAAATGAGCCATGAATTTTCTCAAAGCATCGGAAAAGAGTTTGAGATGTAAATGATAGGAGAGCTGTCCCACTTCCTTTGACTTCAAGTATATCAAACCAGAGCAGGATTGTGTATATCTCAAGCCAAATATCCAAAAGACATGCTCAAAAAATATGGAATGGAGGATTGTGCACCCGTGAGCACACCTATGACCACAACCTGAAAATTGAGCAAAGATGATGATTCCCCTCTAGTAGATGCAACTCGTTACAGGTCAATGATTGGAGCCCTTCTATAATTAACAGCTACATGACCACACATAATGCAAGCAATAGGAATGGTGGGAAGATTTCAATCTCCTCCCAAACAATCCCATTTATTAGCTGTAAAAAGAATTCTCAGATATCTAAAGGGAACTTTTGATTTCGGTCTTTGGTACCCAAAGAACTCAATACTAACTATAACTGCATACACCGACGCTGATTGGGCTGGAAGTATAGATGATCGGAAAAGTACTAGTGGAAATGCATTCTCCCTAGGAGACTGTTTGGTATCGTGGCTCAACAAAAAACAATCATCCATACCATTATCCACAGCCAAATTCGAGTATATTGCTGCAGCAGTCTGTTGTACTCAGATACTATGGATGAAGGAAGCTCTAAAATATCTCGACATATGTACAGATCAACCAATTACCATCCATTGTGACAAGATAAGCACTATTAGTCTCAACAAAAATCTAGTGATGTACTCAAGAACCAAACATATAGCAATCAAGTATCATTTCCTCCATGAGCAAGTAGCTGAACAAAACATTGTCTTGGAATATATCAGTACTAAGGAGCAGATAGCTGATATTTTCACAAAGCCTCTTCCTCGAGAAGCATTCGAACATCTGTGTCAAAAGATGGGGGTTATTTCTTTATCATCACTCAAGTCCATTCATAAATATGTAGCAGAACAGGGGGAGTAGTTTGACAGGGGGAGTCCATATGCGTTCCTTTTCCATTGATGTCAAAGGGGGAGAGAGAAGAAAAATATTGCCATCAATAAAAAAGGGGGAGATTGTTGGACATGGATTGTCATTGATGTTAATATGGAAATATTCAAGGAAGGAGGTAGAGCCAAAGAAGAGGATCCACCAGAGGATCAAACGACACAAAGAGGTGACAAAGCCAATGGAGGCATGCAAATAAGTCATCGGAGAACTTATCTGTATGCAGGTAACAGCTACAAGCAGAGCCATCGGAGCAACAGAGGTGTAGACAAAGCAAATAGATGACGCAGAAAGCTATAGAAGCAACATAGGACACAAAAAATGATCAGAGAGCTTATACACATGCATTTAAAAATTATCACACATATGCGTGCAACTTCCACCACAACAAACAGAGCCAAAGCAGAGCCATCAGAGGAATCAAATTACACATTTGAGAGCTATGAGAGGCAAAACCCATGCATATATGCATTAACAACTATCGCATCCATTGCTACATTCCAAGCCGTCGAGCCCTGAACCTTTGCGATTTGCGATAGCAATTATCGCATCGGAATTTCAAAGTGGGTATCACAAGTGTGTAAGGCTCTCACCATATGTGACTTGCGATCGTGGATAGCGATATCGCATCGGACCTGACCCTGTGTGACTTGCGATTGTCGATAGCGATATTGCATCGGACCTCTGCCAAGGGCAACCCCCGATTGTGATAAGGTTGCAGACTCGATAGGTATATTAACTTCTGTTTATTGTTATATCACATCCAACGCATCGGGAGTGGAAGTCATGAAGTGCCAAGTGGACCATTACGATCGCCGATAGCGATTATCGCATCGGGAATTTGGATAAAAGGGAACACAGTGTTAAGCGGCCCTTTCCTTGCAATTGTCGATTGCGATAAGGTTGGACCTCACGAGAATATCAACTGCAGTTTATATAATATCGCATGCAGTAGGGGAATCAGCCATCGACAATCGACTGTGTTATGTGTGAACCTCTGAAAGCGGCTGTTGAACTGGTAAATCCCCTCTGTGGACAGAGGCAATCCCACTAGCCCAACACGGGTCTAGCAACAATCACACAATGCTAACACGCAGGTTCCTAATTGCAAATTAGAGATTGATGATGATGGCCTACCTGGATTCCAACGCTAATACTTGTAGAAGAATCGTTGCTCCCGTTCCTTTGCTCCGGCTAGTCACAATCCCCACGATCCTCGTGGACGGACACCTGCACATGCAAAGAACGACACAAATACAAGCATAAAATCCAATAGATGCAACTATATATCAGTCAGAAAAGATATAACTCAATCATCATTATAAAGACACATGAGTGGAACCATAATGATAGTCGTCTATTAATGAGTAAAAACAAAGAAAGATACAACCAAGGTTCTGACGTTGAACCTTCTCTGACTGGGCGAGCAGCTAAATACGCCTTGCAAAAGATCTTCCCTCTCTCAGAATTCCGGCAGCATAACCTCCCTATGCTTCACAATTCTTACTATCACTCTAGCATTACTTCAGCACTCACAAAGACTCTAGCAAAACTAGCTTGTTTAATGCATGAGGACAGCCATTTATAGATGGAGAAGGGAGGAAGATACATTGTACCAGGACAACCATTGTGGATTGGCATTATCCCTGAAAAGCTACTCAGCATAGTTTTCATGGATAAACAATGACTTTCGACCTCTATCTTGAGGATTTTTCCCTCATAGAACTGCATGACAAGAGAGGAAAAAACATATGGGTGCGTGTTGGCCAAAAATCATTAACAAATTTAGGTGGCGCAGGTGTTGCTCTAGAACAGAGCGCCAATGGGCACGCCCCATTTTGAGGATCTTAGTCATTGGCGCGGGTAAGACACTGTGTACCTGCACCAATGGAAAAAGGGCACTTTTTAGGGATAATTTGCAAAAGGTGTCTTCAGGGAACATGAAGCACATACTCAGGGGAACATAATGCAAGTGTTCTTAAGTTATGTCACTGGTCACAGGTCCCGAAATGTGTTCTCCAATGTATGAAAACAAGGGTAACAGGGACGGTGACCAACGATGACAAATTACTGTGTAACAGATGCCCCCTAAAGCATGAGGCCCGAGAGAGAGAGAGCGGTGAAATGCTTTACAAGAACATATATAGCTGCTGCCGAGAATCTGCATTGAGAGATACAATTGATAGTTCAAATACATGATGTATGCGGTATGGTTTGCAACCATCCATAAGAAGAGTACATGATTAATCTAGATCCATAAGTATGGACGCAACCATCTGGTAGGATCAATGAATAACTCAGGTATGGGTAGCAGCCATCCAGTGAATGAGTCATGTATCACAAAATTCACGCCTGGATTACAACAGACACAATCTAGGGTCTTGCGCTCCATTCTCGACCCGAACATAAGTACAAGTTCAAGCATGTGAACACTGAGCTGAAGTCGAACATGCATGAACATCGTCTGATTACCAGCCAATGATGAAAGATGTTAACAGACGCGAGAGGTACCACAAATAATGACAATGGCCCTCAAGGTACTATAGGTACAATCTACGGTGTGTGAATAAATGAGCCAGTTTCGAACACCCGTAGAGTCATCCGATCGGAGGGAAATGGTGAAAAACTCGCGTCGAACACGAAGAACCTGCCATTGAGGCATGCAGGTTCCAAGGTACCGGAAGGGAGTTTCTAGGTCACTTTCCTAGATAATGAGCTGAAGTCGACAGGAAGTGATCTTCATCGAAGGTGGGCCATAATGTTTCCCACATCATCGACACGAGACGGGAAGAGAAAATGTTGTGAATTAAGATTTATGAACTATCAGACAAAGGTTTTTTCTTTCAGAGGTCAACTTCTCATGAACATATTGGCGGCACGACAGTGGAATTGGAAGTATTTAACATCAATGGATCAGAGGTCACGATGATGAGGCAATGAGCAAATGAGAGGTCAAATAGGATTACCCAAACCCACGGAGGCAAGTGAAAAATGAGATGAGATATCCCCACCCTGACACGAAAGCAGAGAAGTGCCATGTTCAAGAGTGACATACTGCCAACACGACAATAATTATGATTCCCAAAATTTTCTTTTTTCCCCCACCATTTCTGGCGAGTACCCCAATTATTTTTAACAAGCTTGATGGGGATAACATATGCTTGTGGTATGTCATTTCGACAAGATCCGACGTCATCAGGTTTTAACGAGTCTGACAAAGGAAGAACTTGGCGTCTTTTCATGTTTAGAGAGTTTGAAAAGACAGCAGAAAAGGAAACTCCAAGGGTGTCCTTTTTCGTAAAGTTATGTCTCTCGGGCCCGAAAAAGTATAAAATAAAGCCCGAAAGAACCGCCTGACCATTATGATCGAGGAGTACTTTTCATAAATAGTGATTTCAACCTGAAAAAGTAGAAAAGTGATCAGAACCACGTCGTTTCATAACCATTAACGAGTTTTAAACGACAAAAACCCGGTAATCTTTTTATGTTTTAACAGTCGATAAAAGAACTTAAAACGACCACCCCTTAGTAACGTTTAATGAGCCAAGAGGAATAACTTGACAATCTTTTCCTCTTTAAACAGTCAGAAAAGAGGTGAAAGAAGACCTCCATTTTTATTCTCTTTAGCGAGTCAAAAAGGAAAAAAAATACTCAGCAATCTCTTCATATTTTACAAGTCAGAAAAGAGCTTAAAGGTGACTCGGGTATGGGTTCATTTTTACACAAGCTTGAACCATGGAGAATTCTGCTTGGATTCGGTTTCATGTTTACACAAGCTTGAAACAAAAAAACTATGCTTGTTATAAGTTGGCATGCCCCCAGCATGATGACGCAAAGCAAGGTACATGCCCCCCGAGCTTCATTGCATTCACAAAGTGGATGGAATGAAGGTTCACTTTAGAGATCTTGGAAAGACTCGACTTGGATTTTACGAGATCTTAATCAAAGGCTCGATCTGAAAAGGGAGTTGTTTCATTTTTTAATGAGGTTGACACAGTAAAAGAACTATCCTCATAACCCTTGTTTTAGGTTTTAACGAGCTTGACACAAGATCAGGAACTATGCTCGAACCAGACCTAATTTCATTTTTTAGGGAGCTTGACATAGGAGAATGAACTATGCTCCGCGCGAACTTCATCATAATGAATAGGAAGTTGGGGCTTCCAAGAGTGGCGCTCCCGATGGGATGTCAATGTCTCGGAAGTCGGGACCCAATGCCCCCAGAACACTATGCATGATGGCGGCATCACTGGATAGAGGCACGAGATAAGTAGCCACGTAGTTGACCTGCGGTGGGGCAGATACAACTAGTGGATAAAAACTAGGAGAGGACGACAACTGCGCAGGAGGCATCGGGGGACTAACGGAGGACAATTGATTGATAGTCACAACCCTTCCATCGTGTGGAAAGCAAACCATACAGAAAAGCGAAGAGACAACGACCTCCATAGTGTAAACATAGTCACGACCAAGGAGAAGACTGAAGCCTAAAGCCCCTTGAGTAACCAACACGTCTATATAGACGGTTTTACCTCCCAAAGTAATAGGGAACTTTGAGAGGACTCCTAGAGATGGACATGCTCCTCCGTCGAAAGCCAACAGATTCTGTGTGACCGGCCTGAGTTGCGGGGAACCTAAAGCTTGCCAAGTATTGTACGACATAAGACTGACTGACGCGCCTTCATCAAGAACAGTGCCAGGTACTGCCTCATCACAGGCGAGTACTGTAATCTGGAAAGGCAACTGGGATGGAAGGCGGGAAGCGGTCAAGTGACTCCAATCAAAGGAGATGGCCAAACTACTTGGTGGAGGAATCGTATGATCGCCCCCATGCTCCATAGGAACCGAAGAGGGACTTTCGGGAGCATCTGGGATAGGAGAGTCATTTCTGGACTCAGGGGAATCTGAGGAAACGAGAAGAACATGATGAGGACACTCTTCTAGAACAGGGTGGTTGAGGGGTTGTGTACCCGAGTCGACACTCTCTCCGACCAATGGTTGGTCTGGAATAGGATTGGCAGAGCCAGGTTCAGGAAGAGGAGGCTGGACAAGAGAGGAATTTAAAACAATCTTGTTGTCAGCAGGGAGACGATCTGTAGCTGCAGAAAGACGTTGATATCCAACGGGGAGTTGAGGTGAGGGAGCCGCAAGAATTTTCCAGATGGTGGAGGCTTTATCCATGAGTGGACAAAGGTGAAGGGGATGATTTCCTTCACAAAGTCTGTAGGGGATTCGAATCTTCCCTTTTCCCTTAGCATTCTCAACTGATGAGGTAACGTCGCCATGAGCTTCAGTGGATGACGAGGGGTGGGCCGGATCACGAGACCATATTTCTAAGATCCTGGGAATGTGAGGACAATCATGAAGAAGATGGTCCTCCTTGCATAATAGACAAGGAAACTTAACCTTCCGTGGAGGAGCAGAAAGGGGTCCGACTTCTGGTGTACTTGAGGGAGAAATAGTTGTGCTTGTAGCCTCTCCCTTAGGTGATTTCTTGTTCTTGTTCTTGTTCTTGTTCTTCTTAGCCACTTGGTTACTCGAAACGAGACTTTCACCAAGCGAAGTACGAGAAGAAGACATAGAAGTAGGCGTCGAAGGGGAAAGGTCCACCTTAGGTTCAACATGATGTTGTTCAGGTGGAGGGACTGATGGAGTATCAGCCGACACAGTAGGGACCAAAGGGGTTGAAAACAACCAAACATGCGACCCAACAGTTAACCCCGGAAGGGATAACGTTGCCATATAAAGAGCACCAACATTCCCAAGAGGAGGGAAATGACTAGGATTCCCGTCAGGAGGGGAACTTGGGTTGGTGAACCCGGGAAAAGTTGCCATAGCAAAACAAAATCCTACTCAAGCTAGCGCACACAAGATATAACCAGGTAATGTGATCGTGGCCAAATAAATTTTAAGACACTGAACTTGACCTTTTCATTTTTTAAGAGTCGAGAAAAGGACGAAAAGATGACTCTAGTCTCCTTCGAATATTTAATGAGCACAAAGTGACAAGATGCTCACTTACACATTTTCTTTTAGGGAGTCCGAAAAGGATCAAAATTGACTACTCTGGAGAACTAGGTAAGAGGTTTATCAAACAATCCGTAAAACTGCTTATACACCTTGGTAATCAGATGAAAACCATGGACTTCTCGTACTGCAGTCAATCTTCCCGAATGCTGTGTTCAATGCATTACGGTTTGTAAGGCGGCAGACTCGGCTTCCTATGGATAAAAGGTTGCAAGCCTATAGGGGTCTCCCAATATATACACGATGGTACGTGGGAGCACAATCCGTACTGGCACCTATCGTTTCACCGTGGAGGAATCAACCAACCACTCAACGGTAAGCTACCAGGTTTAAAGACGCCGGAATACGTCTCTAACCCAGACCTCTAGAATATGTGCATTATGTTCCAATGCGTTGTTAGGTTCATTTAGTTTATTTTACAGTTTATCTTGTGTTATGTTTCGATTTTCAGGTCCTACCGTATGTAATCTCTCAAAATTACTTAGATGCAAACTACATGCCAAAGAATACCATTTCGTTCGATGAATTCTAACTATGAGAAGGTTAAGAATTTTTCAATAAAAAAAAATGAACACGTGCAATCAAACAATCTAATGCAGCTAATGGCAAGGAAACGAAACTTTTCTTTTGAAAATACAAATCAACGAAATGTTTTGTTCTTTTTGACTATTGAATCCAAAAGATATTAGTTTGATTTTCTTTTCAATGGCACAAAGCACTTAAAATGAATTTTGAGAGATAGCTACACCAAGCAAAAGGAATAAAATTACTTGATGAAAAGACAACAAAGTCCCCAAGATACCAAAGCAGTTTTCCAAATCAAAGGGAAAACTGAGGTTTATGAGCTATGTGATTTAAGCTCAACAAGACAAAAGGGAATTCAAAGGAGGAAGGCAAAGGTGATCTATGCACAATTCACTTGAAAAGTGTGCAAATGTAATCTATGCACAAATGAGAATTCTAAATATGCATGTGTGATCTATGCAAGAGAATTCTCAAACACAAGATGATTCTAATGTAATCTAAGAACCAGTCAAGTGCAAATCAAGAAAATTGGGTGAGATTTCCAA
>APFE031460910.1:0-13214 GCA_000404065.3 Pinus taeda
GTCTAGCAATGGTGGAAAGTATGGCCAAAGGCAGTCTACATTGAACATTGGGTATAGACCATGGAATGTTGGAAGTATGAACTCAAAAGCATTATCCCCTATAGCCTTGGTGATTGTGTATGGCCCATATCAGAGTGGGCGAAGCTTGCACTGGGGTCCAGCAAGGCGCTCCTTCTGCAAATGTAGCCAAAACATTTCTCCCACCTAGAACTTGTGCAACACACGATAATGATCATGAATCTACTAGTAATTATCATTGGCTCTATCCAATATATCATGGACCTACTAGAAGTTGTGTTCAATGTGCTCAATGAAGTTGTTATCCCTGTTAGCTTCAGACTAGACATGAGCCTAATATTCCTGAGTAGCTGCAAATGGTGTGGCCACATCAATGGGAGATAATGAATAAAGTATAAACCATACTTGAAAGGGGTTGTGGCCCGTTGAGTTGAGGAGAGCTCTGTTATAGTTGTGATGGACATAAGGGAGGCTTTCATCCGATGTTCTTGGATGATTCGAGTTTTACATGCACATAATGTGTATGATCATCCTGTTGATGACTTCATTTGTCCATCAATATTGGGGATGGAAAGCCATGGACTTAGTGAGTTTGGTATCCAATATTGACCAGAGACTTGACTAAAATGCACCTAGGAATCTGCAGTCTTGATCAGAGACAATGGAATGTGGGATCCCAAAGTGTACCCACACTCGCATAAAGAAGAGCTTAGCAGTGGCCTCTGCCATGATACTCTTCTTACAGGCCGCCATAATGACCATCTTATAGAATTTGTTGATGACCATAAAAATGTAGTCATTTTTGTGCTTAGTAGAAGGAAGGCCTAACATGTAACCCATGGAGATGGATTACCAACGTCGAATAGGAGTATGAAGAGGATTTTATAGGCCTTGCTTCTTGATGGTTGGTTTGGAAATGGTGCTAACATTGCAGGATTTAATGTACCTCCCAACATCCTGACAAAGGTTCAATCAATAAAAATCCTTCTTCAGTATTGCCACTCTTTTCTCTACTCCGAAATTTCTAGCAACCCGACTGTAGTGTGCATCCCAAATCATCTTGGGACGCTTGCTTGAAGGAACATAGATGTGTCCTAGGTGGCATAACAGTGCATCTTGTAGGTGAAAATTTGGAACTTGGTTACCTTCTAGGAGTGTCTGGTATGTGTTGTCAAAATATGGATCTCTCTTGTAATGGTGCAGCCACCCTCAAATCTCATGCCCACAGGAATCGAGAATAGTTATCATCACCATGATTGGTGGTCGACTGAGGTAGTCTACAACATTATTGGTGTTGTCATTCTTATACTTAATTTTCAAATGGAATTGTTGTAGGTATGTGGACCATTTTTTAGGGCGATTGTTTAGTAACTTCTCTTTTATTTGTATGAACTATAGGGATCAATGATCTATGTGGATGACCATTTCCTTCCCTAGAATGTAATTCTTCCATTGATGATAGGCCTACACAATGGAATACATCTTTTTCGTAAGTGGGATACTTTCGCACTGTGTTTGAAAGTGTCTCCCTATGGTAAGCCATTGCATGCCCCTGTTGAGTAAGAACTACACCAATAACGTAGTAAGAGGCATTTGTCTCAATCTCAAATGGTTGCTACAAATATGGTACTGTGAGAACTGGTGCAGAGCAAAGGAGATGCTTCAAATTGGAAAACACCTTTTGTTGGGTTTTAGACCAAAAAAACTTTACTTTCGCTCCACCCTTGGTGACTTGACTTAAAGGCCAAGTGATATGAGAGAACCCCAACACGTTCAACCTGTGGTAGAAATTGGAAATACCCAGAAAGTTGCAAATATCTGTTAGAGTGGTTGGGGATGGCCAATCCCAAATGACTTGTATCTTGATTGTGTCCACATGCACACCCTGCTCATCAATGATGTACCCCAGATATTGAACTTGGCTCTGATACCACTAGTCTAAAATGAAACAAAAACATGAAAAATTACAGATATAACCATAAATATAGAAATGTAGCAGAAATAACACTTCATTTCATTAATATCATAATAATGAAGTATGCTTACAAAAAAAATGGAAATAAACTAGCTAAGGAGATGGTGGCTTATCTCTGAGAAGAGGTGTGGTGGCTACATGCCTTTGAACTATGTTACAATGAGGCTCAAAGGCCTATTTATTATTGAGAAATAATGGAAAACCATAAACATTGAAAAACCTAACCCTAGGAGATGAAGTGCCAAAATTGTGGGCCCCGTTTGGGTGAATTGCTACATTAACTTCCCGAGGTTGTAACTTTCGCATACAATCTCCATTTGACTATCATAATACCTTGTTTCGAAGATGTCAAAGAGGAGGTAAAAAAAAAAACCAAAAAATTGGTTTGGGACTCTTTTTAGTGTCTCTATTTTTCCTAAAAACATTTCTAGGGCATCAAAATAACACTGGAAGTTCATGACTCGAAAAACTGCCAAAAATAGTAAACTGTGCTACAATTAAGGAAACTGAAAAACATAAAGAGACAGTGTTGGCGGTCCAAGTGGAATAAGTGGGTGACCACCAATATCCACCTGGATCATGTACGTCCTTAACTATACATGGGAATTTGAATCAAATCATAGTAGCCTCTCGTTAAATGTTTACCCTAGTGGATTGATTAGCTTGCGTAAATGTGGGAGGAGGATGTTATAGAAAGAATGAATGGAAGTGGTTGGAAATGTAAAGCACATTGTTTTACATGAAATTCAAGAGTGAGAATGAACAACCTACAAGAAACAACCTGACAATTAACTTCAAAAGAATCATAAAATTCAAGAAAGTGAAGGGTGTGCTCAGAATGGTTGTTTCACCCTGACCATTAAAATTTAAATTTGATAAGTTACGAATTATTCCCAAGATTATGATTTGGGAGGAAGCCATTCAAGATGAAACACTGAAACTAGACTTCTCAAGCTCAAGTTTTCATTTGGCCCTCCTTCTAGCATCATATTATATTGACGGTGCTAGATTTCAACAATAGGGAGGGTATCTCCCCAATATGACATCCCAATCAGATCTCACATCATTTGGAGTAGGAGCCCTGACCAAGAAATAAGGTCGATTGGCATACTTTTGATATTAAAGATGTTTCCTGGATGCAATAAACAACATGAGATGGCATACACATGAATTTTGGGACAAAAATTAAGTAAACATTTGGAACATCAATTGCAATGCATAAGAGGTCATTTCACATAAGGAGAAAAGACAATGAGCCTCTAGAAGAAAATTAGTAGTACTATCATAAAAGAGATGCACACATATATGAAAGAATCAGTAGTTAACCTAAAAATTAATTCACAATATAATAGCAGTCATGAAAGAAGATACAACACATGTTCAATAAGATATATACTAGAGAAAATGAAATTATAGTTCATTGACCTTAGAATGTATGAAACAACATATTTCATAAGCATTTAAATAATAGTCTTGCAATATCCACGATACATGCATGAAAGTGTGTTATGTTTGAAAGCTTATGATAATTAAATGAAAGTTCCAAGTACACAATACAATGATATGATAGTAGCTCAAATAGTGGAACATGAAGCTACCACTTGCTTCTCCAAATAATGATATTCACTCCTATGCTAAGGTAGGGAAGCCAATGCTACACATGCTAAGTTACAAGCCCTTTTCTTGAGTTATGAGGGTTTATTTATATCAAATGAGGTGACCTTTCAGCTTCTCTTTGACCTTTAAGCTCCCTCATGGCTCTTGGGATTCTTTTGTGCTTATTCTATCTAATAACTCTTCATATTCCCTATGTGACTCTTGGACTTCCACTTACATCTATCTTTCTTATTATTTTCAAAATACAAAATTGCATAAGACAAAATGTGGCTAGAGCCTAATAAGACAAAATTGATACATCATGGTTGTGCTTGAGGAAACTATAGATCGAAAACTTCCACTTGTAGTTCTAATGTGATATATTGGTACCAAGCCTTCTACTACAATATTATGTTCTCAACTTTTATGGAAGATTTGGATTATATCTAACTCTTGCCTCCATTGCATCTAGATAAACAATTTTGGAACTGATATGAATTTTGTTACACAACAATCACAACTTCATATTCAACTTGGCAAGTCCAACTACAAGTTGTAGAATATTCTCTCTTGTAATTTCTAAATTTTCCTTAGTGGTCACCTATCTCATGTTGCTCAAGAATTCTTCCATCTCTTTCCTGACAATATTTCTACACTTTGTTTCCACAAATGCTCTGACAGAAGTGATCTTATGCACTCTTACATAGGAGTCCAAACCATGATAGATTCGTCAGTAGGTAGATATGGTGTTGGCCACATAAGTGTTTACCTATTTATTACCTTGTATAATCCTAACTTCAACTCTTTCTAGCTCGACATCCTACCTTGTCTTTTTGACCAACTATGATGGTGCATTTTTGTACTTGGTGCCCCATTCTTGGATTGCATCAATGGATGCATAAGCTATATTTAAAAACTTCACATTCTCCCATGACCTTTTGTACATTGCATGCAATAGCACTACTGCCTTACAAACAATGACAATTTCCTCATACAGTTGTCGCATTATGTCTCTATTTGACTGAATTTCCTCAAATATTACTACTTGTAGCTCCTTCCTGTTAGAACTAGTGGAAGACAATCTTTGATTCTCAACAAGGAGATGATCAATCTGCTACTTTGCAAAAAACGACTCCTTTGTTAATTACTCATTCTCTTTCATTAGAAAATTGGTGTTTACTTTTGTATCCTTTGCAACAGTTTCATTTTCTACTGTGATTTTTCTCAGTTTCTTCATAGTATTGGGCACAATTACCCTATCTATGTGGATAAAAATAGGATGAACCAAGTCATTTGGGAAATATTTCTATCTTTCTAGCACTATCCTATTATTGTAAATATCCATGACCAAGTAATCTTGTTGAGGAGATATTCCCATCTCGTTGAATGGGATGTGGCCACCAGAAAGAGGAGGTGGAGGTTGATAACTAGTATGTTCGGAAATAGACACAATGTTTAACTCTTGGTCTTCCTCGTCCTTCTCAGCCTCTATGCCATGGGACTGTATCTCTTCCTCTATCTCTCTTACAAGCTCTTCATCCTACTTCTTCATGATTTCTTCTTCCTCTAACTACTTCTGTTTCTCTTCTTCCTCTAACTACTTCTGTTTCTCTTCTTCCTCTAACTACTTCTGTTTCTCTTCTTCTTCAAACTACATCTACCATTCTTTCTTATATTCGCTTCTACCATATTTCCTCCTTCTAATTTTTTCTACTTCCACTCCTCTTCTTTTTCCACTCTTCCTCATGTCTTCATTATTCTTCTCGTTTCTTCCTCCCTCATTCCACAATCTCCTTTCTCCTCTTTTCTACTTCAATAACCCCTTGAGTAATGATAGGATCCACTCTAAGCTTTTAGCTTCTCTCTACTTCAAGATAATGCACAAATATCCTCTTAGACTTGGAAATTTTGACTGGAGTGGGTGATGCCCTTCCTGGAAATCTAACTACTCATAATCCATATTGGAAGGGACTTCCTCATCACCCGACGCATATGCTCGAGAAACATTGTACCAATTCTTTATCTTTTCTTCCTATTCTTAGCAATAAGACTTAAATGGCTAGGAAAAATGAAACTTAACATAATGTTGTTTACACACACTCCTGGGATCATACCTATGAAAACTCATCTCACCAAACTTAAGGCATTTAAGTTCATCAACTTCTATTTCTGCAACCTTCAAACTCTTGAACTCATAAGATCCCACGTGCGAAGGAAATTAAGGCCAAGGTTTCTTCTTCTTATTTTGTAACAACTGAGATAAACTTGTGCTAAGTTGGTATACGACCTTCTGCATGACAACTTCTTTAGTCACATACCTTGTTAGAAGATGTGGTGGCATATGAGAACCAAACAATCTAAGTTATGTGCCTTGAGGTGAGGTAAACGAATCTACTATCTCTACAACTATTGTTCTAGTTTAATGAGACATTCAAGGGGCCTCTACTTCAACAATCATATTTTATAACACCATGAAGAAGTTATCAACAATATTTTTACAAACTCCTATGTATCTATACTCTGACAATACTCTGTAATGAACATGATAGGGAGTTATTTTGGGGTCCACTTCTAGCCTAGACCCTCGAACTCATGGTGGGCACAAATACCATCTAATACGTAGGAAGACATGTATAACTATAGTTTCTTTCCCTATGGTGGTTATTTCACCTTGGTTACATTAATATTCAACTATTGGACCAAAAAGTTTGACTAATTGAATACTTTTCCTTCTATGAAAATTAAATAAAGCATGAATATATAACCTTCATCATAGAGGTTAGTGTTCTTTCTCCCATATATCCTGCAAAACATAACCATCATGTACTAATAATTTCTTCTTAGAGACTTGATCCTATAGATACCATCTGGATTTTGGTGAAACTTAGTTGGTTCCTTCCACTATCACTTAATTACTTCCCTTTTCTTCAAATAACCTAAAGCTACATGAAACTAAGAATTGAAATGATGCCTAGGCTCGGGAAACTTGTAGTATGAATGTAGGTCATGCAATTGGTAAGATGGAAGTTGCTACCCACTAACATTATTAAGCACCATGTCCTTGGTGTTTAGTCCTTGCAATACCCATTTGATAACAAGATAACACATGATACCTACTAACAACATTGTGGAACATTGATTTCTTGATATTCACATAAACTTCCCTATCTTCAAGATCCGATAAGAAATCCTTTGTCTTGAAGACACCTTCGATATTTAGCCATGTGATAGTAGAAGATTTATCAATGAAGCATTGAGTGTCTAACAAGATGGCACTCTTGTCAAGTTATTGTCCATTACATCCCTAATATTGTTCTCTATAACCTCCTTTGATGGTCCTTTCTTTATAGTTGGATAGATGGGATTGGTGGATGATGAAAGATTGATGTGATCCAAATATGCAGTACCTAGTGAAGCAGATGCACTCATGGAAATAACAAGTTAGTTCCTTAAAAGACCAACTAATTTACTAATCAATTACAAGTAGAAGACAACCACGGAGAGGGGGATTGTGCAATGCTTGAGCACAAGGGAGGTAGGGTGGCTCACTGGTCACTGGTAATGTGCATTGTGACATGAATAAAGGAGGATTACATAGGATGAGTGATCAGAAGAGTGAGATTGAGGCTTGTGATTGTGTATTGTGCAGTTTATGGTGGAGGGAGGCTTCCTTACCACACATTTCATAGTTATAGTGCACAAAAGGGGAATGACTACTAGTTGGGATACATATGTATAATTTTGGCTAGGATTATGCAATTCATAGTCACAACGGGAAAGGTATGATCATCTACTGACTTAGATTATGAAATTCGTAGTTGGAGAGGGAAGGAAGCTTCTTGGTATTGCACAATTTTTTATGACAAAGGTAAAGGCTTGTGATATGCTAACTAAAGGAAGGAAGGTTGTAGACCGGTTGATGGCCCATACACAAAAGAATTCACATCAAGTAGGAAAGATAATGAGAGTAAGGAGTCAAGCCTTCATTAAAATAACCAACAATAATGATTACTAGTGTGTGAAAAGACACGGAATACGAAGTGACACTACAAAAGAAGAATTAAATATTGAAACGAAACTTGTAGAAGCTAATAATACTAAAAATGACACTTTTTATGTGAAAATTGGAAAATGTGGCACTTACAAAAGCAAAAGCAATAAAATCAAATGAAAAATTGAAAAAAAGTGGCATTTGAGAAACTTACCTAGAAAATCAGTGCAAATGAAACCAAAATCTCCATGTTCTCACAAGAATAGATAGATATCTAAAGATGAGCATTAGAATGAGCTCTAGGATGGATTGTTATATAGATGAGGACTAACAAATTTAGGGTTAGGGTTTCGAGCATGGATGCCTAAAATCAAGGAGTTAAACTTAATAAATTGACACATGTAAGATGACAACTTAGAAAAACATTCCACATTGCCATATATAAGTTCACTTGGGATATCAGTAGGAAGTGCACACTTTCTATTCTCAATGAATGCATAATTTCATAGCTATGTGAACTACACAATTCAATGGCATAAGAGACTACACAACTGGTTGTCTTATTGGAGTGTGCGGTTCACTGTCACAAGGGAGTGCACAGTTGACTTCCACAACTAATTGTGTAGTTTTCTATCAGAAGGAGTTGCATAATTCACTCTGGTAAGGAGCTCCACAGTTTATTGCCATAAGGAATTGTGCAATCCTTCAAAGTAAGGCATGCAATTAGTGTTATTAGGGCATGCATAAGCCTCTCTTTACAAAATGTGCATATTCTATCTTTAGAATTTGGACAATTACTGTCAAGCCTACCTTTTGATATCTAAAGTCATCCAATTTTGCCTCCCCTGACACCTATTTTTTCCATAAATATCCCAAGTTATCCCTTTAGTACACCATGGACTATGCCTTGCTGATATTTTTTTTCTACATGAGTTATATAACTCTTTAACTATAATTTTACAATTTATTAATGGTTAGAGTAGTTATTAAATTTCTCTAAATCGTTGATTAAGTTATGATGGACTTTTATTAGACAAAGAATTTGGTTATGACCAACCCTTCATCCAATAATCGTGCTATAGCTGGTAGCAAGCATTCCCACGCCACGTAGCAGTCATCTGGTACCTGTACTACATATTTCTCATCTGGTACCCTTAACAGGAGTTATGGAACATTCTAGTACCATGAGACGTGATCTAGTACCTGCACTAGGAGAACAAAGCATGCAGTTTTGACCAAGATCGCTCTTATGTATTTTTAAAGGAGTGGCTGGTAAATGTGCCAAAATTACAAAGATATGTTTTATCCTCATGACATGCTTGACATGTAAAGAACAATAAAACCGATCTCCTTGAGATTTGTATATTATTTTTATATACCAGGTCATTTCTCTATTTAATGAGGACCTATAGATGATAGAAAAAAGGAAAAATGATGATAGTCTGTACACTCACATGTAACATTTGATTATAATGTTAAGTTTTATTAAGAACCGTTTGTAAACTATTCTTCCAAAGTAAAATGCGATCATTATGAAATCGTGTTTTACATTTCAATAGACTGTAAGTTTCTTTAAGCTGCCGGTTAGTCTTGGCAAGGGCCCAACAACATCATCCCGGTGATATTTTTCTGTAGTTTATTGCAATTAGCATTTTGTTTAAATAGTCATGTGATCTAATTTATCATCATCATTCATTACGTAATATCGTATTAGTACTCTGTTTTCTGAATCAACAGAGATATATATATGTTTGTAGTGTGGAGTAATTTCTTGAATACAGGAGTGTCTAAAGAGTTGTATGAACTAATGATTTAATAAACAGTGTTATCAGTATATTTATAGGCGTGTGTATTGCGCATAAATACTAGAATATTGATATTTATTTGGTTTGCAGGATAAGTGTTAGTTACCGAGCTTGTTGATTTGCAGGTTTATGCATATTTTAAACAGAGAATAATCCATCGTTATAGTTCATAATATTGCTTGGATTTTTGTTGATTCTAGTAATAGTTAAATTCCTGCACTAATTAATTCCTATAGTAGACAGATTCCCATACCAGTTATGTTGCATATAGTTTCATGTACTTTTTAATGATTTATTTCTGATACCAGTTAAAGTTGTGCATTAGTTAACATGTGAGAGCATGTATTTCATTAGTAAGGTATGTATTTCATTAGTAAGGTATTATAAAGATCAAATTTATTCTTTAAGTTATCAATAGGATTTTTCATTATTTCCCAATAAGTTCTAAGTAAGCTTTAAAACATTTAAGGATTGAGATTAGTTTGATTTAAGTTACTTTCTATTCCACTATACTAGACAAGTAGATAAATTACCCATTTCTGGCACATCTAGTGCATCAACTCTACTGATTATGATCTCTAGTTGATACTTTGATGTTTGGTGATGTTTTATGTACATAATTGTACCAACATTTTTGGCGCTATTGTCGAGGACCTGTAAACAGTAATAGGTAATGTTTTAGCTTTTTGATGGTTTTTGAGTGATACTGAGGATGACCTAAGGGTGGAGAGAAGATGGTAAGACGAGAGGTAAGAACCTATGCATCCACTTTGGTGGGGTTGCTCCAAAGTTAAGTTGTCATCTCTTTCGGTAAGTAGTTAAAGTTTGATGTTTTGATTTCATAAGAATAATTAGAGATAGGAAAGGTAGGTTTGTTTCATAAAAAATCCCAGAAAACCTATATGATCCCAAAATTGTTAACTTAACTAATTCTACTAATCACTATGTAGGGAAAACTCTAGAGGGGAAGAGCCTGTTGGAAATAATGGGAGATATAAAGAACAATGGTGAATATGAATCTATGGTACATATTGAGAATACACCTCAGAAAGTCGCAAAGGAGGCATCAATAAATCAACTTGAAGTAGAGAAGGTTGGAAGAGAAGAAAAGACAGTAGTAGAGGAAGTTTAGAGTATAGTTGGGATAATAGATTGGTATATTCCAAATAACCCAGTGGTTGAACCTTCATCTGGAGGAGTGACATCACCTACTACCATAACTTTCAAATTGTGGAACAAGAAGATGGATGGAGAAGGAGAAAGACTTAAAAATACAAAAATCAGTGAAGCAGAAATATTTGGATTTCCAATTCTCGAAATTACCAGGAATGTCACCATGAAGAACATTTCATTTTCATCATTTGCCCACTTCCATGGTATGTCATCCGAGGATCCTTATGCATTTCTATTTGAATTTGATATACTTTCTAGAAGTTATAATTATATGGATGATGCTCAAAAGTTAAAAAGAATTCTACCTACCTTAAAAAACTCAGCATTAAAATGGTTCATGAGTCCAGAGGAACATACTATTTTATCTTGGGATGATATGAAATCAACCTTTCTTCAGAAATACCAGGATTACTATAGGCCTAGGGGTGCCAAGCATGACATCTTTGAAATGCAACAAACTAAAGAAGAAAACCTACACAACTACTTAGAAAGTTTCCTTTACAATTACCAAAAGACCAAGCAAGTTTCTCTCAATACAACCACAGTTAGAACCATCTTTCTGAAAGGTGTAAGGGATGACTGCATAGAATTACATAATCTCATAAGATCTGGTGATGCTTATCAAAAATCATTTACCAATATTTCATATTACTATAATAAGTACTCTTGTAGTCAAGCCAAAGCTGGGAAAAGGCCAAAAGAACTTAAAAGTCAAGTTTTCAAACCACCACAAGCGGTGTAACCAGGATAGAGTTGGGAAATCTACTGAAAATCTTAAAACTGATATTGCAAGTACAATTAGTAACCAGATAAATTCCCTCAATAGTAGGAGGAAACAAGAAGAGGAAAGCATTTCTTTAGTTCTCACTGTAGGAAGAAACATCTTGAAAAGGAATGGCCTTTTAATGTCATAGAGGTTTGCAGAATTTGTATGGCTAATCACCCAACTGTTGAATGCCCTTCATTGTCTCGGTTACAATCTATTTAAAAAGGGGGAACAAAATCTCAAGATTCACCTTATCCCCCTAGGAGACCATGGAGGCAAAAAAACCCATCCATGTTCCTGGACCCTCCCATGTAGTATACACAACAACAGTGGGCCCCTCAAATGCCTTACTCTCAATGGGTGCATCAACCATCACAAGGAAATTCTTCGAAACAAGGTTGGAGGGGGACTACCTATGCAAATATCCCTCCACAAACATACCAAATGCCTTCTTATCTAATCTACACACAATATCCTCCAAATATTTATCAGCTCTTTCCATGGTTTAATAGACCCCTACTTCCTTCATTTCCTCAACAAAAACTGCCCATGAACCCAAGTTTGGAACAACTTACTCTTCCCATGAATCCAAACCAATAAAATATTCCACTGAACCCAAATCTTCCTCGACCTACTCAATTTCCTTCACAACCAATTCCAAACCCTAATAATAAGTCAACTCAACTTGTACAAAATATGGAGTTGCATTAAACCTTCCCTACCTACACCAACACTTTAATCCCACTCAATGAAATTCAATTGAGGTCTGGCAAGGTGTTACACTGAAATTTGTCACCATGGCTATCTGCAGTTAAATAGCCATTTTGTCCTCCTTGTCAAGCCTCAAACCTTTGCTCCTCATGTCAAACTTCAAAAAGAGAGAAAGTCACTTTAAAACATGTTTATCTCTGGGTACGCAGACTCTCTCTACCTTTCCTACGTGTACGCAAAACACACTGTACCTGCGTACTTGTACGCTCTGTAAGCCAAAGGATGGGTGCGTACCCTTGTAAAGGTCAAAAGGCGTGAGTTTCATCTTTAAAAAGTTACTTGTGGTCACTTCTAGAGCCTTCTAGAAGAGTGTTTGACGTGTATTGAGCACTCCAGATGGTTCATGCATCCCTATGATAGAGGAACTTATCCCATCAAGAGAGGAGCTACCCCATCCAAAAGAGGGAGTATCCCATTGATGTTGGAACTGAATAACTTCCTCTAGAGTACTATAAATACAGGCATTGGGCCAGAGGAGGGGAGGTAAAAAGCTGAACATTCCAAAGGGTAAACGCTGCTGGAATTAGGATTTCCATTGTTGACTTGTGAGGAGAGATCACTATCCTTTCTTGTTGCCATATTGGGAGTGGGTGAGCTTGTCAAAGTAGAGGAAATCTCTTGTTGGACCCTGGGAGGAGCTTGCACAACACCAAGGCTCAGGTTGTAATGGTTCCTTTTTTGTTTCCTTAATACAAATAAGTCCATTCTTCTCAATGATTTGTTGTTAATGAATTATTTCATGTACTCCTTGGTCTATGTGATGAATATGCTTTGTTTTATGAAATATTCAGGTTTTATGTAATCGTTTGCTTTGTTAGTGTATGCAGGTCTTAAAGTGAAGGAGGAGCTCATCTGGATCAGCAAGGCTGGACTGCTACAACAAGCGTTGGACCTAAGGTAAGATCGGAAAAAACTTGGTTTCTCATAGAATAATGTATGTTTAGAGAAGGATTGCTCTTGTTTGGTTTGTTTGTCACTAGAGAATCTTAGACTCCTAGGGAGGTTAGGTTTGTCCGCAAAAATAACTCTTTCCGCATGACAAATTGGCGACTCCACTGGGGAATCCATTTTTGGGTTTGATTTTTCCTTTAATCATTGCTTTGATCTGAAAAGAGTCTT
>APFE031460914.1:0-18716 GCA_000404065.3 Pinus taeda
TAATAAAAAATTATTAAATTAAAATTTTAGAAATCTTATTCTAAAATAACATAATAATAATTATTTCCTCTAACTTATTATATAAAAAGCGTTCAGAGCAAACAAATGGAATACGAAAAATCATAGGGTATAAAAATATACTAAAACCAACGATTTAGAGTGTGCTATTTATAGTGTGAGGAAATTAACAGGAGATTTTTTATGTAAAATATTGTGTAAATCATTATTTTAACATTTGAGTGTTCTATATTTATTTATATGGAATTATTTGAAGGAAACTTTGTGACAATCACCCATTAAAAATTAAAAAAATATAAACCATAAAAAGTAAATCTCATCACCAGCTCCAATCTCTTTAATTTTGATATTTAAAATCTATTTAAAAATAATCCAATCGGTATTTTGTCATCCTTACATTCAAACATTCCAATCGGTATTTTGTCATCCTTACATTCAAACATTATAGCGAATAAAATCATTTATGATTGAAAGCAAACCGCGTGCTTTGTATTGTGCACCACGGTAAGTAATAATCGACAAATGTGTAGATGTCCTTATCTTTCGCAAATATACCTTATAACACATTACTCTTTGTCATAAAATTCCTAGAAACACGTGACAATGTAGTCCACTCGGTAAAAAGGACACGTCTCCCGCTCCGTGTTATAATCATTTACTGTAGGGAAGGATTTTCCGTGAAGTTAATTTTGAGTTATAATGATATTTTCAAGGATATTTATTTTTTAAGATAAATACTTGAATTAGTGATTTATCTTAAAGAGTGTTTTAACAATGTATTTATTCACTTTCAATCCAAAATTTTATGAATTCCAAAGATATTTAATTTCAATTATATTTTTTTAAATTTTTATAAAAAATTCAAATTTTAGAATATCCTAATAATAATATTATTCAACTATAGTTATACAAAAATCATTTTTAGAAAAAGTAAACACATATCATTACCCATACTTGTTTCCACTTCAGGAAAATCATTAAAATGCAGCGTTTTCACTAGTTGTAACATTTTTAGGAGTTGTCTATAATGCGACTTTTTGGAGATTCCCGTGACGGAATCCGGCGAAGAAATTGAGGTTAAATCTTGATTTGTTGCAGTTAAAATGATTTTTTAACTGCATATTTGGATTCAGCACCCTAAAAAACACCTGGGACACTTTGATTGTGCAGAAACTAGCTATCAAACTTGCCATTTGAATAAATTGCTGCCGGATTTTGACCGGAAAAACCCATCGAAAAGACTTCCAAAAAATATCATTATAGACAACTGCACATTTTTATGAACTAAATCATGCCAACCGTGAAACTTGTTCGATAGGGCTTTCCTTCACCAACCCTCCGCAGGAACAACTACACCCGGTTTCCATTTTCACGAGACTCCAGATCTATTTTTCCACTTTATGATGACAGAAAATACCCTCGCTTTCGTTTCTCACGCGTTTCACGTTCTTACTGTTATACTTTTCCACTTTATGATGTCATAAGTGATATTGTATTTCTTGCTCATAACATTGCAAAGTTGAATACCAAACATCAAACGTGTAAAGTTTAGCTTTTTTATGCGATGATGTTTATCTTAAGTTCATTATCCGTATTTTCAAAATTGTGAAATTTAACTTATTTATGGGAACAAACACAAGGAACTTTGAGATTCACACGAGTTTCGACCACACGAGAAGATTCCAAGTATTTTAGCAATTGCAAAACCTCCCTCATCAGAAGAGACTTGTATGTATTTTTACTCTTCAAACTGATAGGGAAAGTTGCTGTTGGGCAATATTGTAAGATTTAATTATATAACGTATTTAAAAAAAATTGTGATTTACTATAGTTATATATTAAAAATATATATTTAAAAACTAAACTTCACAATTATACTTAAAAATAAAATCATCCCAAATTTAAAATATTAAAAAATATCAATAAACTTGCAGGCCACTGAACTCACATCATATTCTCCCAGAATGATTTGTGTGTGGGAGTATATTAGAAGAATTTACACAAGTACTACAAAGAGCTATCCTAAGATCAGTTTGTAAACATAATTTTTAATAGATTAAGCGGGCAGATAATGAACATATTTATAAATGAGGTTAGTCTTACTTCACATATTTTATATCTATATTTTTTTAAATCAGTCGAATGTGTTTAGAATTTCATAAAAAAATGTTTAAATTATAAGTTTGAGTTCTGCATTTTTAAAATTTCAAATTATTGAATTATATGTGTAACCAAAAACATATTTCAAATAATAAAAGTCACTTATAATTAAAAAAAAATTATTTAATCAAATTTTCAAAATACCATGAATTTATATTTAATTCACATTAACGCGTTGCACTAACAAAATTCAAACATTTAACACAACTGATCACATTGACGGGTTGCACTAACAAAATTTAACATTTAAATTAACCTAACAAACATAATCTTCCATCAATTATTGCTATATGTAAACATCAAATTTAACAGAAACAATTTTGTTTATAACAGACATTGACAACGTAATTTTGTAAAGAAATCTGGACCAACTGTCCCGCAGTAACCCAAAAATAAATGTGCTGCTAACTATATTGAATAATATTTGTGAGACTTATACCATGGTTATTAAATAGTATTAGAATACAGTAGAGACCAAAGCAAATAAGCTGTATTTTTTCGAATCCTTTTGTATGAATAATCAATATGGGTTAACATGGACCAAATCTCTACTACAGAACCCCTGGAGTGAAACACGAATACTAAAAAAACAATTAATGATTTACAAATCATGAAATGTAAAGGTATTCCTTTGCGCACCGACGCAGAGTCGGCAGACCGTCGCAGTCAATAGAATTAGAAGGTTGGAATCTTCCAATTCCAGTGTTGAGTTTGAGTTTCACTGTGCATGAGAAGCTGCACGAATTTATAAAGTGACCTACTATGCGCCGCTCTCTCCCTTAATATTCATGGTCTAATTGCCGACTCCAGGGCTTGGAACCGATCTTAGAAGACGTTTCTCAATTATTTCTTCCATATTGCTATCCCCTCCATGCAGGCTCTGGCGCGATAAGAGTATTCCCTTTGCAGAATAGATCTGCATGTGACCGACCCCGGGACTCCGTCTCGATTTTGAGAAACTGCCTATCGCAAAAACTCTGTTGTCCTCGGGACTTTCCTGAGAATTTGGAGATGTGTTGAAGATGAGCTGCTGAGACGAGACGGGCGTGTTGTTCGTTTCAGAGAGCAAAGACGGACTGCTACCAATGACTATATCCTCGATCAACCGCGCATTGTTCAATGGTAAAAATGCCATGAACAAAAAAAGGAGCAACACCATCGTATAATTCGGCTTCATTAGTGCCACTACTAGAATACCTAACTTACAACGTTGATGTAGAGGTTAAACCACCGATCGAGAATAGAGATACCAATATGGGTTTCAGTCCAATTTAATTAATAGAGTTCTGAAACTGGTCTTCATCGACTTTGGCCTTGGTGTCGTCAATATTGGGGCCAAATACAACTCTATAACTAATAAGAATACGCCTTCTCACATTCACTTTGGAGATCTGGGCACTTAGAAGTTAGTTTCCCTTTAATAAAAATCAACCCAACAGAAGAAATCTGACAGAAGAGAGATTTGGACTCGTGAAATACTACATTGAAGCTTGCATGATCACAAGCATATATATATATAGGGTTGTTGGCTTCAACTAGAATCGAATACGTGGAATGACAGATCATGAACTACAAGGCCGGCCACACCAACCTTCGCTCTTTGACTTCACGATTACCATTCACATTTGTAACCCTCGATAGTTCTTTACACAGTCGACAATTTGGCAGCTTGAACCGCCCACTTTTGACCTAGATACAGAGGCGCCACGCTTATTGGTGGGCTCTAGTTGCTATCCAACTCATCGTCGTTTGAGCATTAAATTTTCATTCGTATGAATTAGTAGGTGAAATATCAATTCTCACTTTCCATATCCCACTGAGAAGATTTCCTCTATAGTTCTGACCATTTTAACCAAAAGATTCTTGTTGAATTTTGACATTTGGTGTCGAAGTGCTAAAGCAGTAATGATTATTTTCGTAGAAATTAAAAAGGTATAAAGTACATAATGGTTAAGTCAATGTTGTAAAAGTTTTAAACCATGGCTATGATGCCGTGGCTCAGAGCAGGCGCGAGATTAGTCTCCATCCGCCTGTTTTCAAATCCTATGGGGGTGATTTTGCAGGAACTGTGTGTCAGAAACGTACATATGTGGTCCTACCACACCCATGCTTCATGAAAAATAATAGAAGTCTTCCTTAAAGGCGGAACATCAACCAATACGGGGCTCCCAAAAATGCAATTGACTACTTGAAACACGCAATCCAGACTGACAGATCGATAAGAAGATGTGTAACTATGACACGTTTTTACTTTTGATGTGGAATATTTTTTTAATATATAAATGTATTTAATGTCTCACTGTCGGGAGAGCCTAATTCAAAAATAAATTTCAATCAAATTTGTGGCCACAATTTCCACAGAAAAGTCCTTTTTTTTCTGGGATCTTGCTATTTTTGTTTTAAATCTTACAATAAAAAAAGTGTTAAATCTTATCATAAAGTGTTTAAATATTTTTTAATACTGGAAATAAATTTAAAATTATTAAAAAAATTTCGCCAACCAAAATCTAACAGCTGTAATCCAAATTTCTCAAAATACTATTAAAAAAAATCGAACTTATTTAACTATTCTATTTTAAATTTAAATATTTGAAATTGATAAGAAACCTCAAACTTATTGTTCCAATAAATCTCTATTAAATTTCGAACTTGAAATGTATTATAATTCAAACCAGATCCGTAAACTCAAATTTATCCTTACAAATTAAAAACCCACCAAATTTCAAACAAATTCGGCCTACAAATATTTCACAGAAAAGTTTGAAAATGTCGACACGGGGAAAATAGTCATAAAAGTCGTAAGATCCGCGTGATAGTTTGAAGTCGTACCGGGAAAAGCATATTACTAGAAAGTTCAGCGATTCCGATGTGGTATAACGAGACTCAAGGGCTTCACGTATGGGACATAAAGAGCCTCCATTTATAATAAAGGTGGGTAGGCAGAGGAACCCTATCTTTCACCAACAAACAAAGTATATATCTTTTGTTTTTGCGTTTATTTTAATCTCTTAGGAGTAGGGATCATTTCTTTGTTATGTGTTTATTTTAATCTCTTAGGATTAGGGATGATTTTTTTTAAGATGGAAAAATAATTTGTTTTTAGTAGAAAATAAAGGTAATATTTTTATTTTGAGTTTCATAAAGAAGAGAGGTTGTAAAGTTATGTTAAGTAAATATTTTGAATTGATCAAATTATGTAAAAAAATAAAATAAAATAAAAGTGATTTATTTCAAAACGTGATAGATCTGGAGTTAAAATGAATTTAAGGTATAAAGATGTTAGGGTAATTCAGTTAAATTTGAGCTCATAAAGTTAATTTACAGTTAGTAATTTTTGAGCCACAAATTTTGTCAATCCTATGTAAAAATATAAAAACACCTCTGTAATTTGCGTTTCGATCATGAATGATCACTAAAATAAAATAATATCAAGTATTTATATTTATATATATATATATATTAAAAATTAGCTGAATTATTAGTATTTGACTTGTTAACATTCCATTCCATTTATATGATTTATTTAATAATGAGAAAGGAAAATAAACCCCAATTATTTTTAGTGTTTTCCTTGATACCTGTCGTCGTTGCTCGTAATTTAACATGGTATGAGAGTAAGATTGTGAGACTCTTCAGAGAGTGGAGAACAAATAGATCACGGAAGAGCTAATCCATTTCTTCAAGGAGCATGAGAGGTCAAACTGGGTGAAACTGAATCTACAAATTCTAGTTGCAATTCACAACCAAGTATACGATAACATGTTATTTTTCATGGCCGCCTTCGATGACAAAAAGTTCCAAAGGCTTATCTCTTCACTACGTTGCATTATTCTCCAGAGAATTTTCAACCGTATATAAGTGAGAGTCATCTTCAACAACCGAGTTGAGGATGTGATTCTTAGTGATGATGAACTATTGCTATCATATAGTATAGTATTAACCCCAATAAAATTGTAATGTGGGAGGAAAAAATTGTTGTGTAATATGTTTTGCTATGGATGCAATTAGTCTTGTATTTAACATTCTCTGTAAATATTTCCATCTTTGAATCAATTATATTATGTGTGTTGTGTGTTGAGGAAGGAAAAGAGAAATAATACTATGGCTACTTGTAGCAAGAACTGAGTTATTGTTTATGAAGATGAAAACTTTTATGCAAGTGCAATAATATTGAAAACCAATGTGGAATGGTTTCTCAGAGCCTAATCAAGAAAATATGGAAGCTATGACTAATTCCCAAAGCCTAATAAGCTTGTAGAGTTGAGGGGAAAGGAGAACAAGTCCAAGTATTAGATCTATAGTTATGTGAATGACTTGATTTCTCCCATAATAACCTAAGCATATAGTGAAAAAAAAATTGAATACCATAGAGTTAACACATTAGAAAAAAAAAAGTGATGACAATGAAGCTTTTTACCCTAAGGAGAGAACATAAAGCCTTGAAGATGATGGATGGAAGGAACATTGACCAGTTCATAACCTAATTGATGGTAGATATGAATCAACTTAGGATTCATGGAGAAAAGATTAATATCAGAAATTTGTTCAAAAACTTTTTAGAGGCCTGCATACGAAATTGAAATGGTTGTTATTGACATAAAAGAGTCAAAATATCTATATAAAATAACAATAGAAGAATTCATTGGTTGTCTTTTGTCCCATCAATTAATAATAAAAAAGGAAGAGAAATTTTTAGAACACACCATCAATAAATTTTTAGAACACACCATCAATACTTGATAATTCATTTATAGAGGTAAAGGGAAAGGTCAAAGAGGCATATGTAACCAACAAGTAAAAGAAAGACCAACATCAGAATAATTAGGACAATGAATTCAACCTAAACACTCACAAAATCCGAGGGAAAGAAGAAGAAAATGGACAAGAATATCCAAAGTCACTATGCAAGTGAATATAGAAAGAACTTATAAGGTCCCCAAGAGTTAAACACCACTAATCTAATCGTAATTAATTACGCTATTGATCCATGTATGGGAATGTAGATGTAAAGCGGGAAAAGACTTCTAATAATTGTAATTATAATATACTACAAGTCGATGAATAGTTGAAGCCTCAATATAAACCATGAAAAGTAGTATGAGTAGGGAAGCTAGTAGATAAGGGATTTGGAGAATTAATATTTGCTAATGGATGATTAGTCAAGACAAATGTTGTGATATTCCCACTTAGCAATATTGTTAAGGGGAAATATCAATTTTGCAAATTTGGTCATATTTTGTACTTTCCCTTACGAAAAGTGGGTTGTGGGACTCCACTTGAAGTTTTGGAGCTAAGGCAAGGGCCCAACATAGGAGAAAGGGAAAAATTGAATGGCTAGTGGATGGTGGGGGACACACCAAAGAGGGAATATGCTCCCCTCTTGGAAATACACACTCTTGGAGGGAAAGGATGAAGGGAATCGATGGTTGGGTCCCACATGAGAAAATGAAAAAATAGGAGGAGGCACTCATTTTGGGGCATCTTTGATCATTTGCACATTCACCTTGACTAGCATGCTTGAGTTGGAAGCCAAGTCCTCATGTGCTATTGAGGACAAGAGATTTTTAGGTGAGAATCTCACCCTTGCTTTGGTGGACCTATAGTGTCATCCCTGGGAGGGAGTCTTCATCACCTTCAATTTTATATGGGAGCCTTTTCAACATATTTGTGGAGTTGGTTCAACAGGTGAGACGTAAGAAGGAAAAATACGTAGTCATTGGAGGAGTTGTTGTGGGGCAAGTGATTTGTTGGGTCTCTAGGATAACTAAGGGACATCATTTGCTAAAGATATAGGGAAATTCTAGGGCCTCATTTCGGAGAGAATTGGGAGGGCCAAGCATTCATCAACACGGATTACTTGGGCCTCTGTAATAAATTTTCATGCCACGCGTGGGGCATTGGGAGGAAGAGGAGTTTGGTGCTGAGACTTGTGGAGGGGTTCCATAGGGGGATTTGTTGAATATCTGAGCCATTTTGGGAGCCTTCGGTAGTGACATTTATAGGTGGGTCAAAATACCTAGCAGTTAGGGGAACTAGGAGAATTTGGGCCCAAATTCTGAGGTTAACATTTCATTAAACCCTTGTCGCATTTTGGTGGGTTATCAGATGAGAGGCTGCATTTGACCTCCTGGAATTTTGAGAGCACCGAAGGGGGTCCTAGCAACCATTTCTTGCAGGTAACAATGCAATTCTTGAGGGCCAGTGCAGAGCTTTGTTGGGGAAAGCTACCTAGTGTTTGAGCATCTGATTTCATCACCTTGGCCTCGTTAGCTTTCCTTGGGAAAACCAAGGTGCATTCCTTTTGATCTCATATTGTACCCCATCACTTATGTTAATACAATGCCTCAGCCCATCACATATATTTTCATTTTTCTGGGTGTTTAATATTATTTGAAATTTATGTGCGTGTTTTTGCTATGTATGCTTTGTTTATCATTGTAAATTTCCCTTAGGTTTATTACAATGGTATCAGTTCTCATAGTCTTGGCTCAACCTGTGGGAGAAACCTAGTCTATGACACCAGAGGATAAGAAGAATATCACTTACAAGATGTATAGGTATAGATACAAAGAAAGGTAGCTACAAATCACTCATGATCCAGTGATCGTTGAACCGAACGTTGAGAGACCAAAGATGGGGGATAATGGGGGAGATAAGATAAGTAAAGAGAAGGATTTTTCCCAACATCTTTTGAAGGCCATGAACGATCTATCTAAGGGAATTGATGAGCTGCATTAACAGAATTGCAACAACAACAAGGGAAAATGGATTTGGGAGAAATCCATTTGGGTGAATTCTCAGGCACTTTGCACCATCGTGAAGCAAATCCACCCAACGCGGCACTTATTTCCAGCACACCGCCGAGATCTACCATCCCCACATTTCTAACATCTGGTGCTGGAGGGTCATTAGGGCAAGAGGAGATGCCCATGGTAGAGAGGCCATCATCTTCAAAGACTTCTACCAACTCAGGTGAAAGAATAGGAGCAAGGGATAGAGTGGAGGAGGCTACACACATGGCACTGACCTTAAGCGCATGATGGGTAGATTATTCCTCCTAAATTTTGATGGCTCGTCCAAGAGCTTAGCTAAGGCATGGGTTGAGAAGTTAAATGCTCATTTTCAGTTGAACTAGATGACAGAGGCATAAGCAATAAAAATTTCCATGTTGCAGTTAGAGGGGGAAGTCCATTATTGGTGGCTTCATCGATTAATGACTATGGGACATGGGGGAGTCATGGCCTATGAGGATTTCACTTGGAGGGTATTAAAACATTTTGAGAGGAGAGATCTCAAGGAGCACCTTGGAAAGCTAATACGGCTCAAGCAAACTAGGAGTGTTGAGGCATATATCTATAACTTCCTGAGATTTGTAGTGATGGTTCCTGATTTACCAGAGGCCAAATGGTTTTCATGTTCTTCGAGGGGCTAGAAGAGACATTGAGGGGTTTGGTGAGGTCCAATAGGCCCAACACGTTTTAGGACATAGTTGGTACAACCCAAGATTTACAGGGCTCTCTACCCATGGCCAAAACACAGGTACCGCCTAGAAATGTGTTCCAACAGAGGGAGAGAGACACTACGGCTCCACCACTAAGAGCCAATTAGGGGTGTGGACAGTTGGATGAGGAGAACCAAAGAGACCTATAGAGGAGGAAATTATGCTTCACCTGTCAGGAACCTTGGCCACGAGGCCATATATGCACAATGAACAAGGTTCATTACATTGAAGTATTCTCTAATAGTGACGAGGAGGATAATGTAGAGTTGGAGATGGGAGGCGATGATAATGTGTCACATGCGGAGAGGTAACCACCACAACCTCCACCAGCACGGGGATCCCCTTTCGCACCAGCAGGAGGGTCCCTTGTGTTCTTGCGTGGGGTGCCTCAATTTTTTTATTTTGAGGATCAAAGGCATTGTTCAGGGACAACGTCTCTAAGTTTTTGTGGATAGTGGGGCCACCCACAATTTCATCAATGCACATATGGTCTAGAGGAGGGATATCACGACTGAGGAGTTTGAGGGCTCAGTCAATGTGCCAGGGGATGAGACCATGTAGTGTACGTGATATGTTCCCGCTCTGACAGTGACCATGGGGAACTATTTAGTGACAAACAATTTATTTGTGGTGGATGTACCATACACCAATGTGGTGATGGGTGTGCAGTGGCTTTATTCTCTTGGTTGGGTCAATATTGATTGGAGGGAGCTAGAGATTTACAATGTTGGATGGAAAATTAGTTGTTCTCTGAGCCATGCATTCTTATCCTCCATAGACAGTCTCATCAAACGAGATGGAGGATGACCTCAGGCATGGTGACATTGAGTGGGCAATGGATTTGAAGATTTTTGAGGTTGGGAGTCAACCCAAGCTACCACACCTGGACATATAGGCCATCCTAGACAGATACTTGGTAGTGTTTAGAGACATACCACCAGGATATCCACCTAACTGAGGATTTGAGCACACGATTGAGCTAGATACGGGGTTATAGAACATTATTACCACTCCATATTAACATCCCAAGCCCTAGAGGGATGAGATTGAGTGAGCCATTCATGAGTTGCTGGCACTTGGGCATATTAGGCCTAGCTCTAGCCCCTTCGCTTCATTAATTGTCCCAATGAAGAAGAAAGATGGGATATTATGCATGTTCATAGATTACCGGACACTCAACAAAAAGACCTTGAAGAATTACAACCCCATTCCACACATAAATGAGCTGACAGATGACCTGAGAGGATCCAAGTACTTCTCTAAGATAGATTTGCATTTGAGGTACCACCAAATCAAAGTGAGGGATCAAGACATCCCCAATATGGCTTTCGGGTGCCACTATGGGCACTTTGAGTTTCTAGTTATGCCTTTCAAACTAATCAACACCCCTGCCACCTTCTAGTCTTGCATGAACAATGTGTTCCATGGGCAATTACAAAGATTCATATTGGTATTTTTCGATGACATTCTGATCTATAGAAACATTTGAGAGGATCATTTGCAACACTTTGAGGTGGTGTTGCACATTTTAGAGGAGCAATAGTTGTATGCCAAGTTGTCCAGGTGTGAGTTCGGATTGACATATATGCTTTATTTGGTGCATAATATTGGGGAGGATGGCACGAGAGTGCATGAGGAGAATATTAGGGTCGTCCAAGACTGGCCAGTACCCCGGAATGTGACAGAGTTGAGGGGTGTGATAGGTACATACACCTACTATAGGAAGTTTGTGAAGGGCTTCTCCTAGTTGGAAGCCCCCCTCACTTATTTGACCAAGAAGGGGGCATTTAAGTGGACCGATGGAGTGTATGAGGCCTTTGAGTGCCTCAAACATGTGATATGAAACTACTCAGTGTTGGCAGTTCCAGATTTAATGCATGCCTTTGTACTTGAGTGTGATGCATCAGAGGAGGGCATATGAGTGGTCCTAATGTAGTGGGGCACCTGATATCTTTTGAGAGTCAGAAGCTACTTCCCCACAAGCGGTTATAATACATATATGACAAAAAGATACTAGCCATCATGCATGCGATGACCAATTTTAGACAGTACTTGGTGGGTAATAGGTTTTGGGTGAAAATAGATCCCAATAGCCTCATATTCTATTCAGAGCAGAAACAACTGCAGGAGAGGCAACAAAAGTGGGTGAGAAAGATTCAAGCATATGAATTTGACATTGAGTATGTCAAGGGTCAACATAACATGGTAGATGACGCATTGTCCAGGAGTCCGACCACTATTTCGCTGATGAGTATTGCATCAGATTGGAAGGTGTAGTTTCTAGTGGAGTATTCCAAGGTCCAATTTGCATGTGAGGTAATTGATGACACAATTATGGAAGCTTGGTACAGGGTGATGAATGAGGTGATCTTCTATAAGTACCAGATTTATTTAGTTCTCAACACTCAATTGAGGGAGCAGATGATGTAGGTTGCCCATGATTCATCATTAATAGAGCATAAGGAGTCCACCAAAACATACAGGGTTATCGGGGAGTGTTTTTCATGAAAGGGCCTTAAGGATGATGTTCTGAGGCATGTCTGGGTGTGTGATATGTGCCAGAGGAACAAGGGTGAAAAGGCACACCCTCTTGGATTGTTATAACCTCTTCCTATCCTTGAGGGGAAATGGGAGAGTATTTTGATGGATTTTATCAACGGGTTGCCTACAATCCAAGGCAAGGAGTGCATTTATGTCATGCTAGAGAAATTAACCAATTTTTCCTACTTCTTCACTATTTTGGCCCAGTCTTTGGCCTCACAGGTTGCTTAACGTTTTTTCAGGGAGGTGTTTCAACTACATGGTCTTCCGAAGACTATTTTCAATGACCAGGACAATAGGTTCATGAGGGGATTTGGTAGGAGTTCTTCGTAGGGAGGGTATTGAGCTCACTGCAAGCACTAGCTATCACCCCTAGACTGATGGGCAAACGAAGATTATAAAAAATTGGTTGGAGGGCTATTTACACAACTATGAGATGGTCCAGTAGCATGAATGAATATAGTGGTTTCATTTGGGTGAGTACTATGACAACATAATGTACCGCATGTCCACAGGTATGTCCTCATTCTGAGATTTATACATTTAGGATGCATTGAATTCCAATGATATGATGTTTGGAGACAGCCAAGCCCTAAGGGCCAACGATTGGATATAAGAGATCCATGATATCCTATGTGCTTGCTAGGACAATCTACAGACTACGTAGAACCAAAAAAACTTCTATGCTCACAGGGCTCGAGTAGAGAGGTAGTTTGAGGTTGGGGATCTAGTTTTCCTGAGGCTTCATCCATATAAACAATCCACACTCAAACATAAGGTGGCTAAAAATCTCAAGTCCCACTTTTCAGCGCTATACAGATCCACCAAGAGGGTTGGAGAGGTAGTGTATGACTTGGAGCTACCCCTACGGAGATGAATTAACGACATTTTCCATTTGTCTCTCCTGAAAAAGGCACTGGGGCAATAGGTGACAACAACTATAGAGTTATCACCCATGGATGATGAGGGGCATCTAGTTTTTGAGCCTAAGTGTATTTTGGACACTTGTCAGAGACATTTTCGAATCAGGGTCATCGAAGAGTTCTTAATCAAATGGAAGAATCTTCCTAATGAGGATGCCACTTAAGAGGGAGAGGAGATACTCCAACATACATAATTGCATTTTCACGAGGGCAACAAACATTTTGGCAGGGAGGATTGTGATATTCCCACTTAGCAATATTGCTAAGGGGAAATATCAAATTTTCCAATTTTGTCATATTTTGTACTTTCACTTATGAAAAGTGTGTTGCGGGACCCCACTTGAAGTTTTGGAGCTAAGGCAAGGGCCCAACATAGGAGAAAGGGAAAAATCGAATGGCTAATGGATGGTGGGGGCCACACCAGGGAGGGAATACGATCCCCTCTTGGAAATATGCACTCTTGGAGGGAAATGATGAAGGGAATCGATTTTTGGGCCCCACATGAGAAAATTGGAGGCATAATGACAAAATAGGAGGAGGCACTCATTTTGGGGCTTTTTTGATCATTTGAACATTCACCTTGACGACCACGTTTGAGCTTGAAGCCAAGTTTCATGTGTTGTTGAGCACAAGAGGCTTTCAGGCTATAATCTCACCCTTGCTTTAATGGAAATCGAGTGTCATCCCTAGGAGAGAGTCTTCATCACCTTCAATATGATCTAAGTGAATCTCAACATATTTATGGAGCTGGTTCAATAGATGGGACACAAGAAGGAAAATATGCAATACTTGGAGGAGTTGTTGTGGGGAAAGTGATTTGTTGGCTCTCTAAGATAACTAAGGGACATAATTTTTGGAAGATTTATGGAAATCCTAGGGCTTCATTTTGGAGAGAATTGGGAGGGCCAAGCATTCATCAATAGGGACTACATGGGTCTACACAATACCTTTTCACCACACATGGGGCATTGGGAGGAGGAGGAATTTGGGGCTGAGACTTAGGGAGGAGTTTAGGAAGGGTATTTTCTGAATATATTAGCAATTTTGGGAGAATTCAGTAGTGACATTTACAGGTGGGTCAAAATACCTAGTAGCTAGGGGTGCTAGGAGAAATTGGGCTGAAATTCCGAGGTCAACATTTGATCAAACCCTTGTTGGGTTTTGGTGGGTTATTGGAGGAGAGGTTAGGGTTAATTTCCTCGAATATTATGAGCACTAAAGGAGGTCCTATCAACCATTTCTTTCAACTAGTAGTGCAGTTCCTGAGGTCTAATAGTCCAATTCCTAGGGACAACTACCTAATGTTTGAGTAGTTGATTTCATCACTTGGGCCTTGTTAGCTTGCCTTGGGAAAGCCCAGGTAAATTCCTTCTGATCTCATATTATACCCCATCACTTATCTTAATAAAATGGCTCAACTCAATGCAATTTTTGGCAATTTTTGGGTATTTAATATTGTGTGAAATTTGTGTGTGTGTTTTTACTATGTATGCTTTGTTTATCATTGTAATTTCCCTTACGGATATTACAAATCTTTGGATATTTTCAAAATTTCCCAAAGAAAATATCTAATGGGAAAGTGGATTAATAACTGCCATTAGTTATGAGAGGATTGGGGTAGCAGTACCAAAACTTCTCAGAGGTATGGGTAATATACCACTAAAAAACTTATGGGGCCTAATTAGAAGCTTCTAACTTGACTGTGATGAACATCCCAAACAATAAATCTTTCAAATAAGTTTTCTTGTGAAAGGGATGAAAATGTAGAGAGAAGAATGTGCAAGGGAAAGAAGGGGTAAAATTTTCTCTTGGTGACATGAAGATCTCATGCAAAGGCATGCCCAAAGAACATAAAAGTACTTATGTGCATGAATGACTAGCTGAGAAGAGTGAGAATTAGTTAGGAAAGTAGACCAAATATATAAAAGAGTTCAAAGAGGCAAAGTATCAAGATTTAGAAGTGTGAGATAAATAAGATAGACTAACCAGTAGAGAAATAAATATTTTTTACTATATGAGGGATAATCTCTTTATAATTCCACCCTATGTTACTAAAAGAAATTCCATCATGGATTCATGGTCTAGCTTGGTGTGGCTAGTTGCAAGAAATATTACATCGCAATTGAGCCTATAGTGGGGTTGAATATGCCTCACCCTTCATGAGTTGTAGGAACCATTTGTTTGTAATAAGATCAATTCCTTTATGGAATTAAATTTACAGTGTAAGCACTAATAAGTGAAATGAAAATGATATCGAAAAAATGTGCATCTATGTGTTTTCCTGTGGAATGAACATCATAATCATTGTGTTGATCATTTATGATATAAATTGGTAAATCAGCTTGCGATGCCTGGGTTGTGGTGGCTTTGTAATGTTTATATGTTTTCTTATGTATTTTCAAAGACCCTTATGATGGGCCTCCAAGAATAGGATTGACAAATCTATAGTCCTAGTTACTATTACAAGTTCCTCTCTATTACATACCTTAATTAAGTAGTTGAGGAGGTAGAGGAAATAATCTCCACAATCGCTTTAAGAACCGTAATTTTTCTTTTGTTGTAAAATACTCTCAAGTAGTGTTGAATAGGAATCAAATCGTCCTTATACAATACATAGAATCTTTGAGCCTATTGTAGAGAGTACATGGTTCCTTTTTTGATGTAGACATAGTTGTAAGTGTTGAATTTTGATTGAAGAGTGGAGATTCAAAGAAATATTCTTCTCAAACTACCCGAAGAAAGGTATTATGGATATTTATAGAATAATTGTTGAGGTAGTAGAATGTTGTTAAAGGAACTAAAGGGAACAAAGAGATAAAATGGATTTTAAGTGAAGGTGTTTCTCCCTTACTAAGCTATATGGAGGATTTAATATACATGATATACACCTTCTTGGCTTGCTAATCATCTTTGAGGTTTCCCTATATTGGGAGATAGGAAGTCTAAAGTCCTTATAAGAGGTAACTATGTGTAATGGACCCCTCTAGTAGTTCCTGAGGAATTACTTAGTTACTGGAAATGAAAAAGAATCATTTGGGTGTCTTCGTGATCAATTGGGATGTTTATGGATTCAAATCTATTTTGAGTATATTTGGTTTCTTGCTAAGTATTTATTCTCTAAGGACATGCTAATAAATCCCCTCTATAATCATGCATGGTTGATAATAAATTCTAGAATCATCCCCTCCCCACCTTGGTTTTGGGCTATAAAGAAATTCAGGTTGGAATTTCCCCTTGATTTGGAAGTTCCTTGGAAATACAAAGATGGAGGCTTTAGCCCCAATCATTTATCATATTGTTGATAAGAGGGCTATGAAAAATAGCTTAACTAGAGGTGGGATGATCCTTAAAGGGTTATATATTAGAGAGTAGGGGTATCGGGTATTGAGTGTTGGGCGTATACACACTACTTATATTTTGAAACTCCCGATGTAGATAATACTCAATAATCCATTTCATAATGGAAGCTCGTAATTGTCAAAGGATGGATGTATACAAGATGGATGGAATTTTTAGACTTTTGGGGTTTGAAGGTCGTTGATTTCATCTCATGGTCACATGGATAACACAAGGGCCAAGAACGATAACTAGCTGAAATGGGTTATCAAGCCATTGACTATTGGATGTTTGCATTTTGGACTTTTATGATTGGTAGAGTACATTGGATCCTATTAAGAAGAAACCACAATATTAACAAAACCCACACCATAAAAAAATTAACATATTTGGGAAGAGATAGGAGTTGTCATGTCATGGATTTGGCCATTAGGAGAACGGGTGTGAATATTTTTCCATGTAGTAGTTCATACTTCTTGACACTAACAAAATTTGACACTAACATAATTTAACAAAGACAGAATGTCTTTCTCTCAAATGATGGATATTGGGCCATGTAGGTGTGTTGTTTTGGGACATCAGAAGATTTTGGCACTCTTATCAGGACTTCCCTTGATAAGGACCTTGATGTGGCACATGATGATATGGTGACTAAGATGGTGTTGATGTTTTACTAGTATGGATATGATGTAACACACCCTCCCACCCTCTGGTTATTTCTCCAGATATGGAAGGTTTTACATCAAAATTAACCTAACATTCAAAGTCTTTTATGAAGATAGGTAAACAAAATCCTCTTTTTCTTGCCTCATTGAAACTTAAAATAAATTCCACCATCATGTTTGGCTCATCAAGCAATTTTTGATGTTATAAATTTTATCTCAATTTGACCTCAAGATCGAAAGTTATTCCCATTTGAAGTTTGGGAACTTTTAATCCCTACCACATTAGATATCACCACCATGTGGCACTGTTAAGTTACATACATGGCTGTGCCATGTCAAACATAGGCCAAATTAACATGGCTCCAATCACATCAGTGCACCTAGTGCCACTATGCCATTGCACGAAGGTGAGAGGTTAATACTGATTCCAAATTGGTGTGACTAGATGTAAACATTTACATTATTTACCTGATATTTTACCATCTGGCACTTTTTGTTAGTTTTTGGAGGTACTGCAAGCAACATTGGAACTATGTGGTTGTTATGAATGGAAAAAATTATCATCTCTGACTGCCAAAACTTGATGCCATGCCTTCTATTACCTCCAACTTGGCAAGACTGATGGTAACACTGGGCATCCACATCATTCTAACTCCACATAACCTGTCTCCTCTACCTCTAGTTGATGTTAGGTTGACGTCGAGGTGATGCAAGCCTACCCTATGGCATCCTCTGGTGGTGACATATTTCCTCTAAAATTAGCTCTTTTCCCCTTCAAAAAGGGCACTCCTTCCTACCATGTTTCACACCACATAGGCACCATGCTCACTTAAATCCACATAACTTGCTCGTGTGGCATCTAGGAAACCCTACCTGACCTATGTGGCATGTGCTATATTGGCCTTTGCTATGGGTTCCCACAAGGGTAACCCATTTATGTTTTGTATAAAAAACATGTCATATCCAGTTTTCGGACAAATCTAGGTTGCACGAGAAATCACACTATAACATACTCCCAGACCCCGAGACTCCCATATTACCATGCCTTTGCATATTAAATTTGGTGTTGTCCCACCATCAAAGTTCCCTAAGTCTTACCACCATGCTTGCACCCCTGTATCCCTTATATTCGCGAATACATTTTCTCTTTGCACTGTGATCTAGTCTCACATCAAGTTTCCACCAGGGGCTCCACCCCAGATTTCCTTTGAAGTCAAGCTCGATTGCATGTCCAACATTTCTCCAAATTAACAAATAATCGAATAGCCTAGATGTATTGATATCCATATGCACCCACTAGACAATGATGTATCAAATTCTTTCAACCCTGGATACAATTTAATTTCTCGTGATGCTCATACTTAGAGATTCTAAGGGATTTTACAGGGCCTTTTCTAAAATTTTCCCTTGATTCATTGTGTTGCTCAAAATGCTAGTTCTTGCAGGAATGAAATATTCATACCATCTATAACATTTCAAAAATTATCAATTGACATGATAGAGTAAATGGATTTATTAATATGCCTACAAAAATGAATCAATATAGCTAAACCATAGCTAACAATTCTCAAT
>APFE031460920.1:4277-16777 GCA_000404065.3 Pinus taeda
CAGAGGCAGAATACATGGCAGCCACTCATGCAAGCAAGGAAGCAGTTTGGTTGCAAATATTGTGTTCAAGTATGGGGTTAGTACAGGGAGCTATAAGGATAGACTGTGACAGCCAAAGTTCAATTTTCTTGGCAAAGAACCCCGCATATCATTAAAAGACAAAGCACATTGATGTTCAGTATCACTTTGTGAGGGATATGATAGAAGACAAAAAGGTGTTGATGGTAAAGGTGGAAATTTTGAAGAATATTGCAGATGCATTGACAAAATCTGTGAGCTCTGAGAAGTTCTCTTGGTGTAGAGAGACAATGGGAATTTCAAGGCTGGAAAAATGACTAAGCTCTCTTGTGGCCCCCTGTGGAAAGGAAACAACAAGTGGGAGAATGTTGGGTTGTGTTATATTCTTTCCACGTAGTTAACAAGGGGTTTGAGGGGCACCCATAACCCCACTTTATGGGGTTGGGGGCAGCGCCTCGGAAAATTTTGGTTTTGGACCCTATGTTAGGTTGGGTGGACCCACCGATGGTTTTGTGCATGATTTTTGCACATGTTTCTTGGATGCAATGGTTTTTCGGTCCGTGGTATTGGACGTGATGGTTTTCATTCCATGGTATTAGACGCGATGGTTTTTGGTCCATGGTATTGGATGCTTCGGCATGTATAAATATGTATTGTAACATTGAAAGGAACATAATGAAAAATCAACTTGGTAGTCCCGATTTTGGGATCCAGGGGAAAATCTCTGTGTATATGTGTTTTATGTGTTCTGCTCTCGCATTAATTATTTTCTGTGTTTTAAAATTTGTATGCAGGTAATTTCTATATGGGGTTAAAACCTACAGTTCATCACAAGAATGTTTAAAATTGCATAGATATTGCATAATTGATACTTCAAATTTTATCATTGAGCACTAGGTTCCTGTGGTCATTGCTATTCTCGAATAATTACGTGACTTCTTTCAACATGGTGAATCAAGTTTATTTTTCATGGAGATTTGAGACAACGTGATCTCGTACTCCCTCCAAGATGATTCTCCTTGCCTTGGATACAACTTTCTTCCACTAAGTAAGGTTATGAGCATCAGATGCCTATGGTTTTGCAACATTTGTATTGATGTATTCTAGTAAACCATTGTCATCCAATACTACCTCCATGTGGTCCTTCCATGTAACAAAATTTGAGGTTCCTTCTAAGGAATACTCTACCCTTAGTTCATTGAAGGCCATGTTCTTAGCTTTGAAGAAATCCTGCTACATTGATCTTGAAATTTGAACCTCCAAGACACAACTTTGAATTTCTTGTTCTATTGTGAATCCAACTATGATAGCATGTAGAAATTAGAGTGTAGATTCGAAAATTCCCATGAAATTTACTAAAACGTGAGACTCAAATCTACTGTACTATTCTGCGGAATTCAATTCATGATTGAGAACACAAATCATAAAATGCAAGAATAATTATCACACATGAATAGAGATTTATCTAGGGGAAATAAACTGCTCAAAACCCCTTCTTATTTGTATTGCATTAATCAAAGAATATATATGAATACATATGCTTTCTCAAGCCTGAGCACAACCTAGAAGTGTATAGTCTATCCCTTTGCCTGATTGGTTGACTTTGGCCATCACTTAGCCATTTTCAATCTCTCCAAGCCCCTATTTCCTTACGGTTTTTCTTGAGGAAATTAGCCTCTATTATTTATTTAATTCCCTCAATTGGATTGCGCAATTACTCTAGTCGCATCCTTTGACTGCATGCACCACCTGTACACTTTAGAATATTCTACAATTGACAATACATTTCCTTGGAATCTCCCTATAAAATGGGTAAATCAAATTCTATGCATGCATCAATTATTTTGGGTTGATTTATTAGTTAACTGGTTGATCACTGAGTGTGGCTGAAGTTACACTTCCACAACTTGACCTCCACTAGTTCGTCCAATAGCTAGAACTATTTTAATTGACCAGAACTCAATTTAACTGAAATAAATTTCTACAAATTAAAAATAAATCATACTCAACTAAACTCAAACTTCCACAACTCGAATTAGCAGAGTTAACTAAGTGACAAGTGCCATGTCACCTCAGTTAACTACCTCCAATATTTCTGCTGACATGGAAATTTGAAGAAGACAAGCCCAAAGTATGGTTGACCCACAAATTCAAGGAGGAGGATAAGCCTTTGTGTCTCATGTGTTTGTTTCTCATGATGTGTATTCTTGTATTGGTTTATATGAATATTTTTATGGTTTGTTAATGGTTTCTCTCATATAATGGATGCCAAGTTTGAATGAGTAAAGATAAATTGGGATAAAAGTTTAAATTAGCCTTAATATTGATTCACCACCTCTCCCCCCCCCCGCCCCAACCCCCTCTCAATACTAACATTGTTTCCAACAATTGTTATTAGATCCAAGTTCCTTCAGGAACAACTTAACCACTTCTCAAACACCTTTGGAGGAAGAAGACAAGCCCCAAGTAGAGATGATCCACAAATTCAAGGAGGAAGAAACCACCTTCAAATTCCCTATCCTTGAGTTAAATGAAGGGACCAAGATGAAAAACATTCCTCACTCAGGTCTGCCAAAATTTCATAGTCTTTCCAAAAAAAATCTTGATACTTTCCTTTGCAAATTGATTGTACTCTGCCAACTCTATTATTATGTTTCAAATGCTTAGAACCTGAAGTTATTCCTTTCCACACTAAAAAACATAGCACTGTGCTTGTTTATGAGGCTCAGTAAGGGTAGCATATGCACTTGTAACCAGATAAAGGAAAAATTCTTAGAGAATTATAAATATTACTGTAAATATAAAGAAATAAGGGAAGAGGTCTTTAAAATGAACCAAAAAAAGGTGGAGAGCCTTGAAGACTACGTGGAAATATTTAATTACAACTTCAATAGGTCAAGGTAGGATAACTTGGCTTCTGAAACACTAGATGTTTTGCTATCAAGGGGGATTCAAGATGATTGTATTGAACTCCTCAACCTGATGGAAGAATGGAGATTTCTCTCAACAATCTTATGATTTTATCACCAAATTATGTCGAAGATATTCTAGGGGCAGTTAAAAAGCTAGAAGAGGATCTAGAGATGAACCAATAAGACTCGGAAAGGATGCTAGCAACGGAGAAAATATTTGAAACATGCTAGAATATTTCAAAACTAATATACGTAGTTCAATTAGACACACTGTAGATGAAGAAGTAAAGGGAAGAAACATCATCATCCCTGACCATCTTCTGCTTGAAATGCAGAATTAAACACCCACTAAAGGAATGTCTCTTAGATAATATTGATTTATGTACCATATGCAACAAGGAACATGACACAAATAGTTTCACATATGTGCACTATTTGAAGGTTATTTATCAAAAGAAAGAATAACTTGAACAGTAACTACGTTTATGGCCTAGAAAGGAACATGGAAACATAAACCCCAAGGTATGGTTCAAGACCAATCTCAATTTTCTAATTCTTATTGGACTAATCTTCATATGCAATATACTTCTCATCCATGGAATTTTCCAACACAACCATGGATGGCTCCTCATACTACAAACAAATTTTTGAAATAAGGTTGGATAAATCCTTCATATGGAGGCCCTTAACAAGTTGTTGTATAGAAAACCATGTAGGTTCTAGCCCCTTCACAGATGTAGGCATCCACATCAACCCCTCGTCATCCAAAATTACTTACATAACCTATTCCTAAAACTAATAATGGGAGGGTAGCCCAACTAACATAGGTAACTAGACTTTCCACCTACCCTACCATTGACCCCATTTTGTTGCACTTCAATAAAGCTCCATACTTAGTTATTTTTCTATATACTTGTGTAGAGATACTTCTCCTCTGAACAGAGAAAAGAGAAGAGAAGATATCATAAAGAAGGAAATTTCTTATGCTTATCTCTTCATTTGATAGTCATACTTCTTATCGTTGTCAAACATTTCATAAAATAAAAAAGAGAAATGCATATAATAGAGATATCACTATCCCCCCTTCCCCCCCCCCCCCCCCCCCCCCCCCCCCCCACCCACCCCAACGTATCTCTCTATATTTTCCCTTTTGTCATTTCATTTATCTATTTTCCACTTTCATGAATAAGTATTGTTTTATAGAGGAAATACCTTAGATCTTCTTCTCCCTTTTTTCTTATTAAAATTTCAAGTTGTTTAGAAGTATTCATCCATTTCATATCCATTTTGTTAATTTTTCCATTTGTTCTATGTTGTATTAGTTACTTTAGCCCAATTTACGTCTTCATTAACAATGCATCCAATTATTAGCAATGTAACCAATCATAATTGTAACTGAAGAAAGAACAATATATGCAGTGACAAAAAAGACAACAACACAACGATAATAGATAGCAGATTGGTCGAAGACCAGGGAAAAACCTCACAAGGGGGAAACCCTTTAAAATCTTCTTCTTTAATATATCGTCATAATTGTTTTTCAGCAAAGAGTATAATGAGCCCAATACATATGTTTGTAGCGGAGAATTACAAAACAAATCTACATATCTATAGATATATATAACAGCAGAGAGAAACCTAGATCTACCATATCACTAAAGCCAACTATCAAAACCCTGGACGTTCTCAGTAAAATTGGTTGCGTGCATCTGAAACTCCCTAGACACTCTCTCATCCACTATGTGAGGGAGTCTGTAACTATTCTAATGCTATCAGGAAGACTCTTTGTGTGCATCCAAGGTCAAATCCACTAGATCTTATCCAAAACCATCATACACTCTCTTCTAGTTACTATGCATGCATTCAAGAATGCCTGGACACTCTCAGGGCCACTTTGTGCGAGCAATCGAGGACTAACACCTTCAAGTTTTCCTTTGAAACCCTTGACGCTCCCTTAAGCTTTTGTGCCAATGTCTAGGGGTCTCTAGATATTGTCTTAGCCAATGTGTGCCAATGTCCAAGGACTGAAATTCCCAGGTGTGTGCCAGTGTCCAGGAATTAGAAAACCCTAGATCAGTGTGAGCTTCGGTCTTGTGATTTCATACCCTTCAACAACTCCTTCTATCAGACCTGTGCAAACAAAGACAAAAGAGAAGAATATAAGTTTGCTTGATCAATGTGATTAAATGAGCTTGAGTTCGCTTCTATTTATAAGCTTTCTTGAGGGTACACTTGGGGTTGATTCCAACCTAAGCAATTTCACATGTGCTTAGGGCCGACCCATTCCATAATACATGTATGAATAGAATAATTCCAAAATTAACTTTTGCTTGACCACATAGGGTGATATTTAGGTTGATTTTGGTCCTCTTGAAAAGAGGAATTTAATGCAAGCACCATCTCAGTCGTTTGAGTTTTCTAATGTGAAATTTAATCCTAGCTGTAAAAATTAACACTCCCTCTCAACTAGGAAGAATTCCACCCGCCAATATTTGTCAGTTGATCTTCATATCATCCTGTCATGTTGTGGTTATGCTTAGGATGTCTCTGCTCAACTCTATCTGTTGAAACTTTATTATATCTAAAATAAGAAGAATCGGGGAGCAACAACTTCCACCCATACAGAGTAATAGGATAACTCATCATACAGGGGAGCACATCTTCGATCATGGATTCTCATTGGGGAGCTCATCCTCAACCCAGAAAATCAAAAGGGTAGAAACTCTCAACCCAATCCTATTGCCTACCAATCTTCCCAAAAATGACCCTCAATAGTCATGTGGTAGAACACCTGCATCATAATTGACTTGGGTTGTACACCCCAAGTACACTCTCAACTCGTTGGCTAATCAAGGAGCGGTATTCTCGACAAGCCCTACTTGTGGCTATAATTCAAACTGGGGTATACTCTACAAAGACCAGATAGGGAAGCAACATTCTCTGGCCCTATGAAGATAGGGAAACAACATCTTCAACCCTATGGGTAACAGATAGAGGAGTACCTTATTTTCCAGATATCCCTCAACCCCAGGAGCCCTCTATCTCAATTCCTCACCCTGGGAGCTCAAACAGGGTAGGAAGAGCTGGCTCAGTGTCCTTGATCAACACTACCCCTTATTTGGATGGGTCACATCCATTAGTCTAAACTTCTCTCCAAAAAACAAGAAATTTCCTTTCGGTAATGTCTTGGTGAGAATATCTGCAATCTATTCATATGTCGATATGTGATGGAGTCTGATAGTTCGTCTATGTACCATGTCTTGAATAAAGTGATATTGAATCTCAATGTGCTTGGACTTGTCATGGAACACGAGATTCTCTACCAAATGGATACTACTCTTGTTGTCACAATATTTCATTGTCGTGTCTAGGACCTACTAAAATAGCTCTCCAAGGAGCTTCCTTAACCAAACTTCTTCGCATCTATCCATGCTAGTAGAAATGTATTCTATTTTAGTGGTGCTCAATGCTACATAATTTTTTTTCTTGCTCATCTAGGATATCATGGCAGATCCAAGGCTAAAACAACATCCAGATGTACTCTTTCTATCAATAATATTTCCTTCCCAATCAACATCAGTGTATCCATGAAGTTGAACACCTCCAGTATAATATCTCATGCCAAGTGTGATCGACCCATGCAAATATCTCAATACATGTCGAGCATCTATCCAATGTGCATGGAGTGGCTTGGTCATGAATTGACTCAATTTGTTTACTGCATAACATATATCTGGATGAGTGTTCACAAGAAACATCATAGCCCTAATCAATTATCTATACTTGGATGGATTTTCCAAATCGAGTCCTGCAGATATTCTCCAGATAACTTCTTCAATTTCATTTCCATCGTTATAGCCATGATTTGCATTTAGTCATTCCAAATATTTTTAGCAACTTCACAACGTATTTTCCTTGTGGAAGGAAAATATCACCAGGCCTTTTCCACACGTCAATGCCTAGAAATTAGTGCATAAGAACAAGGTCCTTCATTTCGAATTCAAAGGCTATCTCCCTCTTACACTCTATCATCAGAGGCTTGCTATCTGTCAAGAATAGATTGTCAATATATAAAACTAAAATCAATGACATACCTTGGACTACCTTGAATTATCGGTTGGGACCAACATTGCTTCTTGTGAATCCCAACTTCATTAAGTATCTGTCAATGCATGCATACCAATATCAATGAGCTTGGCACAATCCATACTACGCCTTCTTCAACCTACAAACATGTGTTCTTCGATCTTCCACTTCAAATCCCAGTGGTTTTTCAACATATACTTCTTCCTATAACATTCCATGTAGGAAAGCAGTCTTTACATCCATCTGATGAAGAGGCCATCCTTGACTAGAAGAAATGGAAAATCTCAAACATATGGTTGTATATTGAGCCATGGGGGTGTTGAAGGAAATGTAACTAGGTTTGGTCTTCATAAATGTAATTTTGATATTTGTGTTTATTCAAGAATATAAATTTTATTTTTATAATATATGTCAATGAGTTTCTTGCTCATTGAAATAGTTCTAGCACATGCTAAAGTGCTATAGGTGAATCAAAGAGTCAAAAGAATTATTTTGAAGACCTTAAGGGCATGTTACTAGAGGTATACTTATGTATTAGAGTCAAAGAAGACACCTCCAAGCAAAGGCACCATCAAAAGAATCAATTTGAATTATATATGTCAAGTCGGCTTGCAGTCTTTTAGTTTACCTATAGGAGGGACAATCCTCTATATATATATAGGTTGTCCACTCCATTATAACATCAAGATTTTGTCTATGAAATCAGCGAATGTAGGAAGATAATAAAAGGGTATACAAATTATGAAGAAAGGGTCTTTAAGAGCAGTGAAGAATAAGGGTACACAACCGAGCCTAAGAGGATTATTTCTAGGGAAAGCTATAGTCACACGTGCGAGGAAAATGAAGGTTTCTTGTGGTCATGATAGAAACAATATCACAGTCAACATATATCATCATTTTGGCTAGAAACATAGGCCTAAAGGGCCTCCTACTCAAGCGAATATACAAGGAAGAAAAGTGAAGTTAATAAGGCTATTCTAAAGCTTATTACAGTCACATTTACGAAAAGAAGGAGGTTGTATCTGTTGTCATAACAACCCTCCCATTACAGTCATACAAGTTCGTTGGTTGGTGAAGATAAGGAATGGATCATTATAAGGAAAGGGTATCATCAAAGATATATATTCTAGATAAAGTGTCACAAGGTTTACCAACAGTTGAAAGAAGAACGAAGTGCCAAAAGAAGGAGGACAAAATGCCGAAAGAAGGAAGTGACGAGGAACAAAGTGCAGAAAGGAGAAAGGACTTTACTTGTGCTTGGAGGACATTATAGTCAAGAGTATATGGTTTTGGATTTATCAATAAGAAGCTTCAATAATAGAAATTTAGTGAAGGGTTTCCTCTCAAGAGAAGAGAGGTTTTGGCCCTAGCAGAAAGCCAACATCTTGTGTTCTCGTTCTTATGTTTTTGGTAACAGTTTGATGAAGAACACACATGAATTAATAAGAAGGATAAGAAGATTAAGATAACAGGGAAAACTAACAAGACTTCACATATTGTTATCAAGTCAAGAATAATCACACTACAGCTAATTTCCCTTGATTCTTCAACATGGAAAGGAAAGGGCATCTCAAGAACACTCATCAAGGAAAGACATCTAAAAAGTTGAAGCTTCAAGACAAGAAGTCTCAATCAAATCAAGTACCATACATCACTCATCAAGGAAGAATACAAAGCAAGAAGAATATCCTTACATAAAGGTACCTACAAGAAGATAAAATCAAAGAAGGATCTACATCAAGCTGCAAGTCATCAAGAAAATCTCATCATCAAGCAAACCCACTTGGAAAAAGAAGCTTGAAGAACATCAAGGTCTAAGGAAGGAAAGCCATCAAGTCTTCAAGGAGAAATCAAGTCCACTACATCTCAAAAATCTATCAAGTATATGTCCCCTTCTGAATACACATCAATGTCTTTTTGCAAGGAAAGCAACAAATTGTGTAGAATGGACTTCTAGAAAACATCAAAGGGAATATCTCTATTCCTTATAAGGAACAAACTCAAGTCTTAGCCAAGTACAATAAGGATGAGTCAATAGCTCAAAGGATTCTAATAGAATCTATCAAAGACTTTCTCATTCCTTATGTATCCAAACTTGAAACATCAAAAGAAATCTATGATAAACTAGTAGAGCTATTCTTGGTGACCACAATTTGAGAATTGATATCTATACGAAATTAATTGTACCAAATGAAGACATAAAATGAAGGAATAGATACCTACTTCATGAAGATCTCTGATATGAGGGATCAAGTTGAAGAGCTAGGGAAAGTTATGTCTAATAGAGAAATGACAATTGTAGTACCCAATGCTCTACCTGAGGATTGGGTCAACTTCACATCAAGCATCTATGCCAAGAATGAAGCCACCCCACTAAGTGAAATGTGGTCTCTATGAAAGATAGAGGAAACAAGACTCAAAGAAAAGGAAGATGTGGGATCAAAGGAGCAAGCTTTTGCTACCATGGCCAAGAGAAAGGAAAAATTTGGAAAATTTAGTCCACGAAGAACAAACAACAAAGATATGTCCAAAATCCAATGCTTTGGATGTCAAGAATATGGACACTACAAAAGGAATTGTCCTAAACTAAATAAGGACAACAACAAACAAATAAAAATGGAAGAAGCTCACATGACTCAAGAGGTGAAAGAAGAAGAAAAGAAGCAAAAGAAGAAAACAAAGGAAGATCCTTTGGATCTCTACTATGACTCAGTCAAACTCTTTACTTAAATTCTTATTTCAAAGTTTTGAGTAGTATAAGAGCATGTAGGAATATAATAAAATTGCATGGCTAGAAACATCTTCTAGAATCTAGAAGCATGATGTACATAGAGTTCTAAATACTCATTTAGGAGGAGAATTTATAAATAGAATAAAATGCATGGTTAGAAATATATTCTAGAATATAGGAGCATGATAGATATAGCTCAAGATATTCATGTAGAAGGAGCATACCTATTATAGGACCTCATCCACTATGAAAGAAAATTGATCATGTGTAAGATTCTTAGAAAGCCTCCATCATCAAAAGGAAGAAACGTTTGCAAGGTAAGGATCTTCAAGATCCTCTGATGGAATCTTCAAAAGAAGATTCATAAAAAAAAGTAGATGTCTCATCGGGAGTCTCATTCATGGGATTCAAGAAAAAGATGATATGAAGGCAAGCTAAGATGAAGGGAGAAGGGCCACACCATGGACAATCAATTTAAGATAAGATGATCAAAGGAGAGTCAAGATGAGATATGTATGCATCAAAATTAAGTCATGTATATTATTGAGTCATGGGAATAGTTCTATGACATGATCAAGTATGAAATAATCTCTCACCAATGACATGTTCAAAGGCATGTACTACAATCCAATAAAGGTCAAGAAAAAGAAATACTCACATAGGAGTATAAGATTTTTGACTATGAAGCAAGTGAAGAAGGAATGCAGACTACTCCTAGAAGAAAGCAATGAATAAGTGCTCCCACAAGGAGCATAAGGAAGTTGAAAAATCCATTCAAGAAGAAGCAAATGAAGAAAGAGATGAAGTGTGTGAAGAACAATGTGATCACAATGAATCACTATCTGACAAGATACTTTGAAGACATATCCCGAAAGAAGGCATGACAACTCTAAGAAAGGAAGAAAAAGATCAAAGGAACCTTGACACTTGTGAAGGCCTTGGAGATATGAAAGGTGTAGATAACTAATTCTACTCTACGAAGATGTCATGATGAAGAAGCCATCCAACAAAATTACCATTTAATGTTGAAGCAATATTAAAAAGAAGTCATGAAGGGCTACTAGATCGAAGCATACAAACAAGAAAGTACAACAAAACATCCATGAGAAGAGTATTCTGAAGCATGGACATATGACAAAGGAGTAGCCAGATGACAAGAGACCTTGATATATGAAAACAAGGCCACTTTCCACGAAGGAAGCAATGACATGAAAAACCAGGAAGGAAAGTGATCGATGGATGGTGCCCTACCAGGAAGAAGTTTGAACAAAGACTTCATGACATCTAAGGAAAGAAGGAGATCAAGCAATTGAAGGAACCAAAAAGAACAAGTTGTTGATGAATGGACAAGTCCCTAGCTAAGAGGGAGTTATAACAAGTTCCAAATTGAAAATGAACTTGGACAAGTACCTTCTCAAAGGATACTTGGGCATGTCTTCCTCAATTAAGAGGAAGAGATAGAGACAACGTTCTTGTCTTCACTCGGGAAGAAAGAATTGGAGGATTATGTAATCATCTGGCATTTGATAATATTTGAGGATGTGTAGGGAATCAAAGACAAGATTAGGCAAGAGGATCGATATTCTTTGAGGGCTGGGAACCCAAGATAAGAATAGTCCTAGAAGGTCATACTCAGTGAACACCCGGGTGGGTATGTACCTTGAGATACAATGACTAAGGTGTCTATAAGTCATTGGTCTCACCAACATTGTGCTATGATCTATTGAGAGATAGAGTTGTCATTCAAGGCCTTTGTGGAAACAATGTTTTTTACTATTATGCTATAACAGATGGATTTCCAATCTAGTTTCTCTTATGTGAATTCCTCGAGAATGAAACATAGCCAAACACCTTGTAATGTTGTATGAATACCTCCGTAGTTAAGAGGGAGTGTTGAAAGAAATTTAGTTAGGTTCGGTCTTCATAAATGTACTTTTGATATTTGTATTTATTCAAGAACAGAAATATTACTTTTATAATATATGTCAATGAGTTTCTTGCTCATTGAAATAGGTCTAACACATGTTAAAGTGCTATAGGTGAATCAGAGAGTCAAAAGAATCATGTTGAATAACTTAAGGGCATGTTACTAGAGGTATACTTATGTATTAGAGTCAAAGAAGACACCTCCGAGAAAAGTCAAGTCTCCTCCAAGTAAAGGAACCATCAAAAGAAGTAATTTGAATTATATTTGTCAACTCAGTCTGAAGTCTTCTAGTCGGCCTTCAAGTTAGCCTAAAGGAGGGACAGTCTTATATATATGAAATCAACAAAGGTAGGAAGATGAGAAAATGGTAAAGAAGGGACGAAGAGAGGGTCTCCAAGATCAGCGAAGAAGAAGGGTACACAACCGAGCCTAAGAGGACTATTTCTAGGGCAAGCCATAGTTACATGTGCGAAGAAAAGGAAGATTGCATGTGGTCATAATAGAAACACTATCACAACCAACATATCTCATCATATAGGCTAGAAGCATAGGCCTAAAGGGCCTCCCACTCAAGAAAATATACAAGAAATAAAAGCGAAGTTAATAAGGTTGTTCTAAAGCCTATTACAACCGCACTGTGAAAAGAAGGAGGTTGTCTCTATTGTCATAATAGCCCTCCCATTACAGTCATACAAGTTCATTGATTGGTGAAGATAAGGAAGGGATCATTATAAAGAAAGGGTCTCATCAAAGGTATATCTTCTAGAGAAAGTGTAACAAGGTTTACCAATAGTTGAAAGAAGAACAAAGTGCCAGAAGAAGGAGG
>APFE031460920.1:21777-42283 GCA_000404065.3 Pinus taeda
CCCATCCCAGTAATAGTGTGTCATCAACAAAGAGTGAGTGGTTTATTGTTTTTACTCCTCTTGCTATTTTGATCCCTATGATATTTCTTTCCTTTCTTTGATTTTCTAGATCCTTGCTTAATGTTTCTGCCATTATAATGTATAGGAAGGGGGAGAGAGGACAACCTTTCCTAAGGCCTCTTGTGCTTTGAAAGAAATCACTGGGCCTTCCATTTATGAGGGGGTAATCCACGGAGTAGAGATGCATGCCTGTCTGACTTCCACTATTTCTCTTGAGAATACAAGTTTCTGGAGGATAGCCATTAGATATGGATGACTGAACCTGTCAAATGCATTTTCCATATCTAGTTTGATTATGAGGCCTTTTTCTTGCTTTAGCATATTGGAGTGAACCACTTCCTGTAATAATTACATTATCTATGATTTGCATGTTGGGCACGAATCCTCCTTGATTTTCAGATATGATTATTGGAAGTACTTCCTTGATTCTATTTGCAATTATTTTTGTTATTATCTTATATGATGAATTGCAGAGAGAGATAGGGCGAAATCTGGTTAAAGTTGAGGAGTTTGCTTCTTTTGGGATAAGAGCAAGATAGGAGGATTTGGTTTTTCCTCCTTTTTTTTTTTTTGAAAACATTCTTCACCATTTGTAAGAAATCCTTTTTGATGGTATACCAATGAAATCTGTAGAATGCTATTGTGAAGCCATATGGCCCTGGGGCTTTGTCCAGATGCAGGCTCCATATGGTCGTCATTACCTCTTCTTCTGTGGGATCCTTGCACATTGCTGCATTTTGTTCTTTTTTTGTTTTTCTTTTTGTGTGCTTTAAGAAGGCTTCACTTTCAACCATTTCTTCGTTCGTTGAAAGTAGGTTTTTGAAGTGCTGATAGGATTCTTTTTTTAGTTCCTCCTCTCCTTTGACCTCTTGGCTTTCAACTTGAATTTTTTCTATTCGGTTTTTTTCTCTTCTTATCTTCATTGTGTTATGGAAAAATGATGTGTTTTTGCCCCCACATTGAGCCACAAACTTCTTGATTTCAATCTTGCCTCTTCTTATTCTTTCTTGTTTTCCCTATATATTTCCCAAAAGATTTCCTTCTGTCTTAGATAATCTTGCTTTCTTTATTCTTTGTTTTCTTTTTCAGTTTGCATGCTATCCATTTTCTGTTGTAACCCTTTTCTCTTTTCTTTTGCTTTTTTTAATTCATTTGTTCTTGCCCATTCCTTTAATTTGTTTCTTGCAATTTTTAATTTTGTTTCCCAAATACACTATGGTGATCCTATTGCTCTTGTCTCCCATGCTTCCTTGACAAATTCGTTGATTTCTCTGTTGTTGTCCCAAATTGAGTTGTATCTAAATGGGAGCAGACCCTAATTTTCCATTTTTCCCATGACTATTATGACCAGTTTTGATTAGATGTTGTGATATGTAATTTTTTTTTATTTTATGGAGTTGTGCATTGCTGCTATATTTTCTTGTATTAGAATTCTATCCAACCTTTCTTTTATGTTACTTTTTCCCACTCTTTTATTGCTCCAAGTGTATTTCCCATTGTTTGGCGGGATATCTATCAAGTTTTGTTGTTCCATTAATTATTCTAGAGTATCCTTGGATGGGTCTATGTGATATGTTCCTCCAAACATTTCTTCTATGCTTCTTACCAAATTTAAATCTCCTCCTGGTATTATTTTCCCATGTTGCACTTCTTTTAGTGCTTCTTTTAAGGTGTCCCAGCATTGCTCTTTTTCCTTGTAATGATTTGGGGCATATATATTTATGACATTGTACTTCACTTTTTTACTGATTTGCATTAGATCCATTTGGATCTAGTGCTGATCTTTTTTGTTTTTTATTAATTCCCAAGTTCCTTTTTTCCATATTGTGCATATGTCTCTTGATGCTCCTGTTGCCTATATTGCTTCCCCTTCATAATTTCTATTTTTTTTATATTTTCAGTTTCTTGGCTATTTGTTTTTGTCTCCTGAATCAAAAGGATGCCTGGGTTTTCTTTTGCTAGAATGTCTCTTGTGGCATTTTCCTTGATGGGCGATCCCATTCCTCTACAATTCCAGGAGACCACTATCATTATTTTCTTGTTGGGTGGTGCATGGCTGCTTTCCCTCTTGGCTGACTTTTTTCATTGTTTCCTGAACTCCTTCCTAAGAAGGTTTCCATAGGTAGTTGTGTTCCTAATTCCATTTCCTTTGCTGCTGCTTCATCCCTGATTTCTTTGTTTGTCTTTCTTCCTTATTTTTTTTGGTATTCTACATTTGGGGGTACTTCCTTTGATTGCTTTCTGGTTAGGATTCTGTCTATTGATGGGGAGGGGGGGAGGGGTATGAACGTTTGAAACCAGAGGGGATGACGGGGGATTGGGGTATGTTGTGGGGATTTGGATCTAGATCTGGTTCTGGATCTTGGTCTAGGGGATGAGGGGGCTAAAGGATCCAAAGGTTCAAAATGGTTAGGGCTAGCAAGAAGGTTATTAACTTTTGGTGATGGAGGATAGGGGTCAGAGGATGTGGAGGCCTGTGAGGAAGAGAGATTTGGTTGTTTGTGGACTGTCTCCTTTATTTTTACATATTCCCATTTGTCTTCCGTATCTTCACTCTTTTCATTTTCATTTTCTTTTTTTTGTACATCTATTTGCAAAATGACTGTATTCGTGACATACCTTGCATTTGAAGGGGATTTGTTCATAATCCAGCTATCGTATGTGCGTCCACTTGTCCACTTTGATTTTGATGGCTTCTAGTAGCCCTTTCCCAAGATCCACTTCTACACATATTCTGGCGCATGCATGTATATTTTCCTTTGGATCGCACCTGTCTGTATATTTCCCAACCGTGTTTCCTATTGCTTTGACTGAATTGTCCCCCCAACAGTGAAGGGGAAGGTGTGGCAGTCTAACCCAAATGAGGACAACATCGGGAACATCCATTTCTGGGTCGAAATATGGCATCCATCTATTTAGATACAAACTCCTAGTATCCATAAAATAAGGTCCATTCCTAAATATCAGATCTCAATCCTCCTTGGTTTCAAAGTGGAAGGTGAATTAACCTCTTCCACAAAACCTGATTGAGATTTTCCCATCTATTGACACAGTCCAGTTCCTTTCTACCCATTTTTGCACAACTTTGGGTGATGGCCATAACTCAGTGAACTGCCCCACCAATCCACACTTTGCTAGAGAAAGTGTTGCTCTGCAGGGAAGGGCAGGGGAGAGTGAGATTTCAGGAATATATTCTAGTCCTTTAACAAACTTGGTGACTGATGGTCTATTCTTTGTCGGACCCATTGCAGAAATGAGAGAAGCAAAATCTTTTGTTGTTCCTTGATTTTCTTGCTGTTGATATGAAGGAAGCTCTCCATCCTCTAATGCATCCATGGAGCTCAAGCCCTAGCAGTAGGAGGCCACTAGGGGGTAGCTACGTGCTGCTACATGCTTCTTGTCGCATTCATTGGCTAGGGTTGTGCAGCTCCTTCAGCAAGTGCACATAGCGAAACCATTATGTTAAGGAGTTTATGGCACAACCATTTCCTTTTTGATTGCTTCTTTCTTGAAAAATGTTATGAATTTGTTTGACATGTATTCCCCTCCATTGTTGGAAGTAAAGATTTTGATTCTCATTCTTGATTGATTTTCAATCAAGGCTTTGAATTCCTTGAATATTACAAAGGCTTCATCCTTGTGCTTAAGGTAGTATATCCATGTCTTTATTGAGAAGTCATCAATAAAGGTGATGTAATAGAGATGACCACAAATATAATGTACATGCATCATACCACATATGTTAGAATTAATGAGATGGAGGATGTCATTTATCTTGTTCTTACTAGAGGGAAATGGTCCCCTTGTTTTCTTTCGACTCACACAACCTAGAAACAATCCATCATGATGAGCTTTAACATCAAGGATACCTGAGACCAATTGATTCAACTTTAGAAGTGCATAATAGTGTAGATGAGCTAGTCAACGGTGCCATAACTCACTTAGATGATTGGTATTATGAACCAATTCTAGAAGTGGATTTCTAGTGACTCTATAGAGTCCTTAAAGTATCGATCCTAATGTGAATGCATATCTCATAGGTGAATCAACATGCCAAGTCAAAAAAAAAATCCTTTGATGAAGGCAAACCTCATCCCTTTATCTTCCAATGCGGATATAAATACTAAATTCTTCATTAATCCTAGTACATACATAACATCATGCATCATAACTAATTCCCCAAAATTCAACTGAAATTTGACGGACCCAAATCCTTTCACGGAATGAGTGGAGTTGTCTCCAATAATGATCTTCAGCTTAGTCTCCATCTCTACCAGATTAGAGAGGTCTTCCTTGTATCCATAGAAATGATGAGTGGCCCCACTATCAACCAACCAACTATCCCATGAATTCGGTGGAGAAGAACTAGTAAGGAGTCTATTCTTCTTCTTTCATATTTTCTATTATGGTTATTCCTTTTATTGTCATTTCTTCTTTTGTTATTGTTGTTTCTTCTGGTTTTGTAACATGGTCTTTTTATCATATCTAGACAGTCTTGAGCATAATGACCTTTATTGTGGCAATTGAAGCATTCAATATGAGATAACGATATGTCATTCCTTCCTTTCATATTTTGAGAAGGATGCTTCCTTGATGGACCTCGTTTTTCTTTCTTCCTTTTCTTCATGTGTGATGTATGCAGTGGGCTCTCCCTCTTCATGCTTTTGAATCCTTCCTCTTGCTATCATCCTCGATTCTTCATGAGTAAGCTTCCCAACAATTTCATCAAATGATGGAAGGACATTGTTGTTGCTGATTGTAGTAATGAAGGTTTCCCAAATAGGAGGGAGACCTCTAAGAGTTACAACTACTAGTTCCCTATGAGGCACATTTTCTCCAACTCTTTGCAATTGATCTCTAAGGTGAGAGATCCTCATAATGTAGGATTTAACAACTTATCATTTGTTCATCTTGGTTTCCTTGATTTGAACTTTCAAGTTTATGATCTCATTCAAGTTGTTGATTTCATACATGTCGGCTATCTTGTCATACATGTTTTTAGATTTTCTTAAATTCCCAACATATGCAAGTAAATGATCTTGTAAACCATCATCTATAATTTTCTTTGCTTTGGACTTACCTTTCTTGTACCTATTCTTGAGGGAAGTGGAAGTACTTTCTTGAGGCTCGGGCATCCTTCCCTGGATGTATTCCAGCACATCATTTTTGTTAGCTATGATCTCCAATCTGACTTTCCATGCAACAAAGTTTGGTGCATCACCCAAATTTTCATGCTCCTTGAAGGTAGAGGATGACATCTTGACCTTGACTAGGAAATCTACTTGTTGAAAATGAGGGCTTCAATGCTTGTCTTATTTTGGGCTTGTCCTTTATGTCAACTCTAAAACCATACTAATTTTTTTTATTTTTCTATGGTGTATCAGTTACTTTAGACCAATTTACTTCTTCATTAACAATGCATCCAATTATTAGCAATAAAACCAATCATAAACGTAACTGAAGAAAGAAAAATATATGAAGTGACAAAGAAGACAACATCACAACCATAAGATACAATAGATTGATCCAAGACTAGGGGAAAACCACAAAAGGGTGAACTCTTTCAAATCTTCTTCTTTAATAGATGATCATAAAAGTTTTTAGTAGAGAGTACAATGAGCCCAATACATATGTCTGCAGCGAATATTTACAAAATAGATCTACAGATCTATATAACAACAGAGAGAAACCCAAATATACCAGATGACTAAAGGAAATTGAAGCCAACTATCAAACTCAAAGTCAAAACCCTGGACACTCTTAACAAAATTGACTGTGGTCATCTAAAACTCCCTGGATGCTCTCTTGGCCATTGTGTGAGGGTGTCTGTAACTATTCAGATGCTCTCAGGAAGGCTCTGTGCATGCGTCTAAGGTCAAACCCACTAGATCTACTCCAAAACCCTTGGATTCTCTCTTCCATTTACTATGTGTGCATCCAGGACTTCTTAGATGCTCTCAGGAGCACTTTGTGCTAGCGTCCAGGGACTGACACCTTCAGATCTACCTCTAAAACCCTAGACACTCCCTTAAGCTTATGTGCCAGCATCTAGGAGTCTCTAAACACTATCTTGACCATTGTGTGCCAGTGTCCAAGGACTAAAATGCCCAGTTTTGTGCAAATGTTCATGAATTAGAAAACCCTAAATCAATCCAAGCTTCGCTCTTATGATTTCAGACCCTTGCGTGAACTCCTTTTGTCAGACTTGTGCAAACCAAGGCAAAAGAGAAGAATAGAAGATGAATTGATCAATGTAAAGAAATGAGCTTGAGGTTTCTTCTATTTATAGGCTTTCCTAAGGCTCCACTTGGGGTTGAGGTTGACCTAACCAATTTCACATGTGCTTAGGTCCAACCCATTCCCTAATACAGGTATGAATACAATAATTTAAAAATAAACTTTTTCTTAACCAAATAGGGTGATCTTTAGGTTGATTTTGGTCCTCTCAAAAAGATGAATTTAATGCAAGAATCATCTCGGTCATTTGAGTTGTCCAATGTGGAATTTGGCCCTAGTTGCAAAAATTAACACATTCACACACTCCTTTCTCCACACAAACCTAACTTTTTCACTCACACTAACTTCTATATTCCATGGGGTGACACTTGCAAGGAAATAGTTAGACACATATTAATGGACAATGACTCAACATGATAAATGGGAAATGAGGTGGTAACTAAAAACTACATCATGCATGAGCTACACAAGCTCTCATGACTCTTTCTACTTCACACACAAGTAATATGAGGAGCCTGTTTCTTTATAAATCATTGTTGATACTCTTCATTAATGCATGTGGGATTAATAGGGCATATTTATAAATCAAAAAGTAAATATCCTTGTGGACCAGATAAATGATGGTTGAGTCATTTCATGTAGATCAATGGTGGCTGAGCCATGAACTTTTGAAGTTCACAACTTGAGTTCTGAGTGTCCATTGTTAGCAAACAAGAGCTCATTGGAAAGGTTAAATAATGAAGAAAATGATGGGATGGTTTCCGAGGGAAAAATTATAAATATCAGCCTGGAAAATTAAAAGTACAGTCAAGACCAATTTTGATGCCTCTCACCAAATTATTTAAGAAAAATGATTTATGGAACTCTGGAATATTTGAAGCGAGAACTAGCTTGGAGAATGGATTCATAACTAGTATTACTAAAAATGGATAATTATTCAGTCGAAACAATGAGAAAAACCTAACTATAATGAAATTTTGAAGACAAAAAGAAGACTATAAATAATACACCAAGGACATTGATGCACAAATAAAGGATGAGAGCAAAAGAGGATATGATATTTTGCTCTTGAGTTTCATTGCAAAAGCATTTCTATGTAGGGTTTTTTCTAAACACAATTGTTTCTTTTCAAAGAGTTTTGTGAATCAACTAGCTTGAATTTCCCTTAAATTTTTTCTCCTCGTATTTATTTCTAGTAGATTATTTAATGTATTATTGGCAACTGGATTGAAGTAGGAATGATTATGTTTTCTCCGTTCTTTTGAAAACTTTCATGATAAGGGAATATTATCTATAGCTTGTAAAAATTGAATGTAGTTTAATTACAATTGATCTAATAGTCCCAAACATTGTTAAACTTTTCACTTTGGGGTTTTATTGAAAGAACTATTTGAATGTTACCTTTCACTTATGAATTTATATGGTGATGGATTCTTATGTTCATTGTGCTTTTACAATTATATGAGTGTTCTTTATTTTGTTCTAAGCAATTCCCTTTCTTTCTTCGAGGTCATTGATCATCCATGTTTATGAATTATCATGTATATTTGTAAATTTGATCCTTGAAATTAGTTCTCATCAGTCTTCTAGATAACATATATCATATGGTCCACAAAATTCCAATTCCATTGCGTTAAGGACGAAGTTTGTACTATTTCTTTGACTCTCATGGAGAGTTATTTTTGGTAGGACATGTCATTTGTTGTTCTGAAAAATTAATTTCCAAACAAGTAGTAGGAACCTTGTGATTGTCCACCGATGCTCTTAAGATCTCAGAATGCTTGAAAATATTTTAAGAGTTCTCTAAAAGTATGTACCATCACTTTACTTTCTATCTATTATTTTTTGTCAAATATATCTCCTCATAAATGTATGAATGGGTATCTATACCTTGAAATGAATCATTAAGTTAAAATTTATATTGTTCTTCAATGACCTACTTATCTTCACACTACTTTCATCTTATAAAGTTAGAGTTGATCTTGTATTTACATGATTTTAAAAGGATGGGAAATTATTTGTTGAAATAAGACCCAATAGATGAAAATTATTCACATTCGTGTTTAATTATATATGTTTATTCTTCATGTGCTTATAGAGAAAATCCTCTATATTAGAGCCTTTTTTGGAAGACTTGTTGGGGTTTTCTATTTAGCATCCTTTCATTGCATTCATCAAAATACATATATGATAATTTTCCACATATTGAAATAGGAGTACCACCTCTATAAAAATGAGGAGATGGCCACAATATTTTGTCTCAATGTTGGTCTCTTTTCCTTTGAAAAGAAAAAAGATCAACATTTTTTGTGGCCATACTAGGGAATGAGTTATTTTCAATAGATTTAACTTTCTTGAGAAATTGGAAGTTGTCTAGTTCAAGTTCTAACAATTGAAGATGAAGCATGTTTTTCTATTAGATAGCCTTCAAGAGTTTGTATTTGGAATTTTGGGTAGAAGTCAGTAATTGTGATTCAAGACCCTTAAGAATGGTTAGAGCAATAAGATGAGTTTTTTATGCACATGGCTCCATTGGAAGTCCAATTATAGTTAAGAATATCAATTCTCTTCAAGTAAGTTAGAGTAGGAATATTTCGTTCGTTCAATAAAGTGTGCTTAATAAGAATTTTATAGATAATGATAATGGTTTGGGATGAATCCATAGCCCAATGGAGAAGGAAGATGGTCAAATTCTAGGTTCTTAGTAACCTACATGAGGTCACTATCCATAGTTGGAGCCAAGTGTTGACCCAAAATTTGTGCATTTTAACAAATCTCCATAGTTAGTTAACTTTCTATATAGCTACGTGGAGAAAAATTTCTCCTTCGAATAGAGAGAAGAGAAGAAAATACATGATAAAGAAAGACATTTTGATGTTTGTATTTTCATTTGATAGCCCTATCTCTTGGCTCCATCGAACATTTTCCAAAATAAAAAAGAAGAAGACAATATTCTAGAGATATCACTATTTCCCCCCACATATCTCCAATATTTCCCATTTTGTCATTTCATTTAACTATATTCCATATTCAATACTAAGTATTGTTTATAGAGGAATTACCTTACCTCTTTCTCTCCCTTTTTACTTAGTCATTTTTCAAGTTCTGCAGAACTATTCCCCCATTTCATATCCCTTCACAAACTCCTTTATCTGCACCATGCTTAAGGGTGTGTGGAAATATTGGCATGCCACATCCTCCACATTAAACCTTTCCTCCACAACATCATTATCTTTGCACAACCTTAACTTTTGAACCAACCTTTTCCTCCACATACCTCTCATATTCAAAGTTTTATTATTTAGTCAAATTTACCTTCATTTTGTTTCTTCACACACCTTCTTATTAGTTATTCAATTTTACTCTTATTTACTTTTACTTTTCACACATATCTTATTGACCATTTTTGAGCATCTCACTTTCATACTATTAATATTTCTCATATCACTTATATCCTAAGCACCTTTGGCATATCTCCTTATGACACATGCTATCTAGCTGGAATATCATGGGGTGACACTTGGAAGGAAACAGTTGCACATAGATGACTAGGAAATGACTCAACATGATGATTGGGAAATGAGATGGAAACTACAAACTACATCATTTATGAGCTATACAAGGTGTTGTCACTCTGTCTACTTCACACACAAGTAATTTGAGGAGCCCATTTATTTAAAAATCATTGTTGATACTCTTTCTAATGCATGTGAGACGAATAAGGAAATATTATAAATAAAAAAGCAATGATTTATGTGGATCAAATCAATGGTGGTCGAGACATTTTGTGTAGATCAATGATGGTTGAGCCATGAACTTCATAAGGTTATAAATTGAGTTTTGGGTGTCTTTTTTCAGCAAACAAGAACTTGTTGGAAATGTAAAATAATGAATAACGTGATGGGTGTGGTATCCAAGGAAAAAGATAGAGATATTGACTTGGAAAACTAAAATGGAAATCGAGAAGAAAATTTTCCCTCTCACCAAATTATTAAAAAAAGGATTTACAAAAAAGGAACTCCATAATATTTCAATCAGGACCTAGCTTGGAGAACGAATTTATAACTGCATATGACTATACATAAATATTTATTAGTTGAACAAAGGAAAAAAACCTAACCCTAAAGCAGTTATGAAGATAAAGGGAAGACTATAAAGAATACACCAAGCACATTGAAGAGCATACAAAGGATGAGAGGTGAAAATAATTTTATCTTGTAACAACCTCCTCCCACATCTACCCAGGTAACTGACCAACCAGGGTAAACATGTAATGAGAGGCTACTATGATGGGATTCAACCTCCTAGGTGACCTTGTTGGGTTGTGTTATATTCTTTCCATGACTAGCCCCCCTCTGCAGGGTCTGGGGCAGCACCCTAGGGAATTTTGTTTTTTTTGAACCATGGTTTTGTGCATGGTTTTCGCACATGGTTTTGGGCGCCATGGTTTTTGGTCCATGGTATTGGATGCTTCGGCATGTATATATATGTATTGTAACATTGAAAGGAATATAATGAAAAATCAATCTGGTAGTCTCAGTTTTGGGATATAAGAGAAAATATTTGTGTATATTTGTTTTATGTGTTATGCTCTCATTATTGTTTATTTTCTATTTTTAGAATTCATATGCAGTTAATTTCTGTATGGGGTTAAAACCTATAGACCTCAAGGAAGTGGAATCAATAGAAACACACCATACATACCTTCCACATCTACAACATAACTCCCAAGAGCCATCCCAACCACTCAAGTAGCTAGCCCCTGAGATTAGCTAAGGATTGAGACCATTAAACCCTTGGACGCTCCCTTGATATGGGAAAGCGTGCATCCAGGAGGCTCTGGATTCTCCCACAACATGGGTATGAATGTGTCCAGGTACTTTTCTGCCTAGTCATGTGCCTGCATCTTCGATATTTTAGCCACTTTTTCAACCCTAAAGCCCAGGTCACTGCCCAAAACTCAAGGACACTTTGGGAAATTAATTTACACAACATACAAATGATGCATTTGCAAAAAAAAAGGACAAGATCTACATTGGAACCCACTAGCAATGACATGCATTTCGTCAAACATGTCACAAATATGTAATCTACAGGTGTAAACAACAAATCTGAGCATAGGGGTGTCATACTTATCTAAGAATCATTAAGAAGCATTGTTCCTTTATATCATTAGCTGCATTATCATCTATTAGGTCATAGATGCATTATTCATTCATTTTAAAATAAAAACATAAGGAGAGCCATACATCATCACTGACATACTTGCTTATAACCAACATAATAACAACAGAAATATCAAGGATACATCAACCATAATATCCACATATAAAATATTACAATTACACATAATATAGCAAGGAAAGAACCTCTTATTAATGAATGCAAAATCCAACTCAGGATGGGACTACCATGTTCCATCCGACCATAGAATGGTTGAGTCAATACTCTCTTAAGCCACTCACCCTTGTGTTATATTCCAAGCATGAATGTGGGACTCAAACCAAAATAACCAGTCAGTAAACCACCTCACCCTCATCAATAGAAGTCAGGCTTCACCACAATCCACACCGGATCACTAGGCCAAAACAATAAACATGTAATAATAGGATTTACCATGATCTCCAAAGACCAAAAAAAGCATGGATTCCACCGGATTTATTCACCTACACCATGAGGAATTTTCTTTTCTCCTTGTCTCTTAGGCTTTACTGCAATCCACACCGGATCACTAGGTCCTAAACTGAGACCCACTCTCCAAGATTTATCACATATCCCATGCTAGGATTACTAAGCTTGATGGAGAGCACCCACCTCTAGGATTTACCATATATCCCTCCATTCACCAGTCGAGGATTCGTAGGCCCACCGAGGAAACACAAAATTTGGATTTACCGCAAACAACAATCTGGTTTAGGGGTTACTAGGCCATGTGTTCTATTATTCAGAGATCCACCTCACTTAGCTTCGAATCCATCTGACAATCTAGCTCAACAAAACATGATAACCCAATCACACCATGGCTATTTGGAAATGTCAAGGCTAGGCTTAAACAAATTGTCACACCTAGAAAAACCTATGCCATAACAACAAAAAAAACACATGCAATACCATGCATGCCAAATCTAGCAAGGAAGACACACATGCAAATCGATTTATACAAAGAATCATGTTGTAGTTGTTTGATCCTACTCTTCCTTGTTTGATCCTTCCTTCCTCTTGCTTTCTTTTACTTTCTTGATCCAATGCCAAAGTGCTCCAAGAAAATTCTGAGTGTCCAAGAGTGAGAGAGAGAGAGAGAGAGAATAATGAGAGAGCTTCAAAATTGAACTGACAAAAGGTACCGACTGATCCTCAAAATCCTTCTGGTCAATTAGGCCTCTATTTTCTTTATTTTCCTTCATTTTCCTCCTCCCATGCAACCAATGACCTTTCACCTTCCTTTTCTCCTAATTTTCATTATTTTCGTACATAAATGTGCCAAAAATGCCATGTTTCCTTTCCAAATCCTTAGTCATTGCCTTTGCCAATTTCCTTAGCCATAATAAACCAAATGACACCCACTAGGATGTTTTCCTGACATTGAACATGGAATAAGTGTCCCATAATCCGTTGTTATTATTTCTCCTTTATTAACTTTTATTACATGGAATTTTCATCAAGGTTGTTAGAGAATCCTCCCCCTTTAGGGAAACCTTCCTTGGTCTTCAACCACACTTATACCTCAACAAAACCACTGAAAAGAAAGCATACTACCCATCGAGCTTTACAACATAGCTCGAAGCAGTATTTACAATGATCACCTTGCTAAGAATCCAACCAACATGAAAACATAACAACATAATAACATGACACCGATACCATTTATTGGAGCTTTATAACATAGTTCATGGTGGTATTTACATCCATATACATATGTACATATATCAAAACATCACCCAAACGTATGCCAAAACATATACCAAATATCATACCAAAACTACTTTGCCTCAACTGACAAACAATGAAGGATACATAGCCTGCATCTGATCCACCATATCCCATGTAGCTTCATCGGGCCCAAAGTGCTTCCACTACACTTTAAATTGCTTGATTTCTTGGTTATGGAGCATGAGCACCTTTTTCTACAATATACATTGAGGCTCTGGCTGGAATTCTCCATCTGGCTCCACCAACAATACAAACCAGTCAATCACATGATCAACATCTTTAACATACTTATTAAGAAATGACACATGGAAAACATCATGAACTTTCACTTTAAGAGGAAGTGCAAGTAAATAATCTACTGGTCTAATCCTCTCAAGAATCTCGAAGGGTCCACAAAACTGTGATGCCAACTTGACACATGATTGAATTTGTAAGGAGCTCTTTTTCGGTTTGATGTACAAGTACGTATGTTCCCCAACATGGAACTCCTTGAACAACCTGTTCCAATATGCATAACTATTTTTCTATTGTATGATACCTTTAGATTCTTCTTGATTACCTACATTTCCTGCTTCATGTCTGCCAAAATTTCCTGTCCAATAAACACCCTATTAAGTGGATCACTCCAATGGATGGGACTATTACAACTCCACCCATAAAATTTCTCAAACATACTCATCTTCAAATATTCTTGATACCCATTTTTGTTAGTGAACTCTACTAGAGGAAGATACTCTTCCCACTTTCATTGTTGATGTATCACCTACATCCTCAACATGTCCTCCAATATCCTATTGACCCTCTCAGTCTGTCCATCTATTTGCGGATGATAAGTTGTACTAAAGGCCAACTCTATGCCCAAACCTACAAACAATTCCTTCCAAAACTTGGAAGTGAAATTTGCATCCCTTTCTAACACAATATTCTTTGGAACACCATGCAACCTGACCACATCTTTGATGAGAAACTGTGCTATATCGCTAGCTGAGAATGTAGACTTCACTGGAATGAAATGTGCAACCTTCATCAACCTGTCCACCACAACCATGATTGAATCATGTTGTCTCACTATCCTTGGAAAACCTGTGATAATTTCTATGGAAATGACCACCCATGTCCACTCTGGAACCACAATCAGATGTAGTAGTCCACCTGGGTGCTTACATTCTACCTTCACCTGTTAACGATCCAAACACCTAGCCACAAACTCTACTACATCCTTCTTAAAATTCAGCCAATAATAGAACTTCTTCATTGTTGTCACCGTCTTCTGATAACCTAGGTGACTTGAATATGGTTTCGCATGAAACTCCCTCAAGATCACCTTCTTGAGCTCACTGTTATCTCACACATATATCCTGTCTCTAAATCTAACCAATCCATTCACCATAAGACAATAGTCCACATCTTGTGCACCTGCACATGTACCTGTACCATTACATGTACTACTACTTGTACCTATACATGTACCACTACATGTACCTATACATGTTCTATTACTTGTACCTATACTCTGTTGCAAACTTGAAAGATCCTATTACTTGACATCCTATTGACCTACTTGAAAGATCCTATCCTCTAGATCTGTCCCAAAGGAACTCATTGTTTCTATATGATTTACATGTATCTGTTTGCTAATAGCATCTACGACATTGTTCTCCTTTCCTTTGATGTATCTGATCTTGAAATCAAACTCATTGATAGTGGTCAACCATCTAGCTTTCCTGGTGTTCGAATTCGATTGGTCAAACAAGTATCTCAACCCACTATGATCACTCATCAATACAAACCTCCTTCCAAGAAGATAGTGTCTCCACATCTTCAATGCATGTATGATCATTTCTAGCTCAAGTTCATGTGTTGTATGGTTCTCATTGGCTCGTTCAATTTTCGTGACTCATAAAACACTACCTATCCTTCCTGCATAAGAACTCCATAAAGTCCTCTCTTTCAAGCATATGTACATACTACAAATTCTTTGTCGGGATGTACGATCTTTAAAATTGGAGTATGTGTCAACAACTATATAAGCTACTCAAAACTGGCCTCACACTCCTCTTTCCATTCAAACTTCTTACCTTTCCTCTGCAATGTTGTAATAGGATAAGTAATCTGTGAGAATTTCCTGATGAACCTCGTATAGTAACCTGCTAACCCCATGAAATATCTCACCTCTTCTACATTCCTGGGAGTTCCCCACTCCATGATAACTCTTACCTTTTCTAGGTTTACTACTATGCCCTCCTTGGAAACAACATGTCCCAAGTAATTCACCTTTTTCTAAAAGAAACTATACTTGATAAGCTTAGCATACAACTGATGCTCTTTCAACGACCTCAACACTACTTCCAAATTCTCAACATTCTCTTCCTGATTTTTAGAATATACCAATATGTCATCAATGAACACAATAACAAACTTATCCAAATAGGGATGCAACACACTATTCATTAAACACATAAAGGTAGTTGGAGCATTTGTCAAACCAAATGGAACTACAACAAACTCATAATGCCCATACCTGGTCTGAAAAGTTGTCTTGTAAATGTCCTATTTAATGTGTACCTAATGATATCCAAATCTTAGATCAACCTTTGAGAACATTGTTGCTCCCTTCAATTGATCAAACAAGTCATCAACCCTCATCAATGGATACATCTTCTTGATGGTCACTTTGTTCAACTACATGGAGTCAATGCATAATCTGAGAGTACCATCGTTCTCCTTCACAAACAATACCGGTATGCCCCAAGATGATACACTTGGCCTAATGTATCCCTTGTCAAGCATGTATTTTAGTTGCAACTTCAACTCTACCAACTCAGGTGTGCTCATCCTGTAAGGTGCTTTTGATGTTGGAGCTACCCCTGGCACCAACTCAATAGAAACATCTACTTCCCTATGAGGTGGCAACTTTGAAATCTCTAGATGAAACACATCTTGAAACTACTGTAGAATTGGGTACCTGCTCAAAACATATGCATCCTCAACTTCCTTACCTTTGTCGCTAAAAATATGCACTGCAAATAACAAACACCCTTTCCTGCAACTACACTTGGACTGCATCATTGTCACCATCCTAACTGTTGTGGCTTTCTTCTTTCCCTATAAGACTCTTGGTTCCCCATTGTCATCTAAGCACTCAATGACTTTTTCATAACAATCCACCTTAGTCCTATGAAGGTACAACCAATCCATACCCAAAAACATATTGTATGATCCCAACGGTAATACATTCAAATGTGTTGTGGTGGGCATACCATTCAAATCAAACGCACAAGCTCTTACCCAATGATTTTGCGTGCACTTATTTATTTAAACCACACGAATCCACCAAGTCAGGACTAACATAACTATAATTAGATCCAGGGTCAATCAAGATAGAAACAACTTGATCACAAAGATTATAGTCCATCTCAATGATACATTCATGATGGTCAACCTGTCTATTGTCCAGTGCTACATAGATACGAGGAATGCTCTGACCAACACCCCCAATAGTATGCACCTCTTCTGCACTATATATTTGAGGCCTACCAACCTGATTTTGTGGAAAATCTCCCTTAAGGTGTTTCTTACCCCATATACCACACTCCAACCATCCAGTACCATAACCTCTATGTTGTTGTTGTGATCCATGTCCCTATCTAGCTGCATTGAACTTCTTTTGCAGTGCCACATTTTATTTCTCTTCTACATTTGAGGCCTTGCTTTGTTCGGTTTCCATTTAGATTTACCTTTATCTTTCCCTTTCCATCCTTGCTGAGATTCATTCTTACGCTTTTATTGTTCATAGCAATGCTTCAATTTCCCAATATCTTCCTCAAGTTTTTGAGATATGGCAACAAGAAATTCCAGTTTAATTTGTCCTTGAATTAAACTATGAATTAAAATAGAATTCTTTTCTCATAGAAATTTGAAATTAATTAAATAAGTTTAATTAAATTAATTAATTTAAGAAATCCAAATTGGAAGTATTTTAGAAGACATGCATATGTTCTCGCTAACTTATAGGAGTTAAGGATGAGTTATGAATGAGTTGTAATTAGTTAACTTAGTTTATTGAGTTAAGTCCTGTTAAATTAGTTCCAATCAGTTTCAGGAACTAATAGTGAGTAAACAGTCATTTGGGACACTAGTGACCTAATTAGTGCTACTCTAGTTAATTGAAGATTCCACCATTAGAAACTCATGCATGTTGATTCTAAGAAAGACCTAGTCTTCCAGAGAGGGAAAAAATCACAATAGAGAGGCTGACAGGTTGTTGGATGATGCATGGGAGAATGTGGGAGCAATCTCTTCTTAGAAAAGACAAAGGAGGTCACCAGAGAGGTACACTGGATACATGGAACTTATGCGTGCATGTGTTGTGATAGAGCCATCTTCCTTTCAAGAAGCAGTGCAACAACTAGTTGGGGTTGATGCATCTGTGGAGGAGTATGATTCCATAGATCAAAACAGTGTTTGGGATGTGGTCTTAAGACTGGAGGATAAGTCAATTGTGAGATCCCCTTGGCTTTACAAGGTAAAGAAAGCTGCAGATGGTAGTGTGGAGAAGCATAAGGCCATATTTGTGGCCTGTGGCTTTTCACATGTAGAGAGGATTGACTATGATGAGACCTTTGCTCTTGTTGCAAGGTACTCATCAATGAGATCTATTTTGGCACTATCAGCATAGATGGGTTGGAAGATCCATCAAATGGATGTGAAGACTTCCTTCCTCAATGGCATGATTGAGGAAGAGGTGTACATAGATAAACCCGAAGTTTTTAAAACCTTGGACCATGAGTCGCATGTGTGTCGACTCAAGAGAACATTGTATGGGCTTAAGCAATCACCCCATTCTTGGTACACCATGATAGATAATTACTTCACTGGGTTGGGCTTCTCAAAGAGTGAAGAAGATGTGAACCTGTATCACATAGTGGTGGAAGGTAAGCTTTTGATCATTTTACTTTATGTAGATGATCTCATACTAACAGTTGATGAGAGTTTGACATGAAGGAGATGGGGCACATGCATTACTTTCTTGGCATGGATGTATGGCAAGGAGATAGGGAGTTGTTTGTTTCTCCAGGAAATTATGCCAATGAGATACTCAAGAGATTCTGCATGGAGAGTAATAAACCCATGTAGACTCCTCTAGCTGGTAACTAGAGGAAGGAGGATGCTACTTCAGGAGAAGTAGTGGAAGCTATTGTTTACAGGCAACTAATGGGTTCACTCATGTATTTGGTGAACACACTACCAGATATGTGTTATGCAGTTAACCATCTTAGTCAAGTGATGGTTAGGCCTACCAAGTTGTATTGGAAGGTGACAAAGCATGTATTGAGATACCACAGAGGCACTAATCAGTTTGGGTTGTGGTACAGACGAACAGAGGGAGTGAAGCTTCAAGGCTTCACCAATGTAGAATGGGCAGGGTGTACATCTGAACTGATTCCAACTGATCTTTAGTATTGGGTCAATGAAAATTTCTTGGTACAATAGGAAACAAAGATCAGTTGGACTCAGTTTGGAAGAGGCAGAGTACTTGGCTGCAAGTCAAGTAGCATGTGAGGCTATCTGGATGAGGAAGATCCTGGTTGGTTTGTTTGGTAAGAAGATGGATCCGACAGTGATTTATTGTGATAATCATAATTGTATCAAACTCTCTGAAAATCTAGTTTTTCATGATAGGTCCAAGCATATAGATATCCGGTATCATCATCTCATAGATTGTGTATTGAGGTGGATCATGTTGTTAGATTAGATTCCCATGAAGGAGCAAGATGTTGACATATTGACAAAGGCATTTCCAAGATGTAAATTTGAGTTTCATAGAGACAGGATCAGGGTAGTTGATAATCCTTTCTTGTTGAGAGGGAGTGTTGAGAAATGGCAACAACAAATTCTAGTTTAATTTGTCCTTGAATTAAACTATGAATTAAAATAGAATTATTTTCTCATAGAAATTTGAAAATAATTAATTAAGTTTAATTAACTTAATTAATTTAGGAAATTAAATTGGAAGTCTTTTAGAAGACGTGTATATGTTTTCCCTAACTTATAGTAGTTAAGGATGAGTTATGAATGAGTTCTAATTAGTTAACTCGGTTTACTGAGTTAAGTCCAGTGAAATTAGTTCCAATCAGTTTCAAGAACTAATAGTGAGTAAACATTTAATTGGGACGCTAGTGACCTAATTAGTGCTACTCTAGCTAACTGAATATTCCACCATCAGAAACTCATGCATATTGATTCTGAGAAAGACCTAGTTAAAACTAGAGTGCAGGGATAGTGTACTATTTGTTTTAGATTTTTATGAGTTGCATTAATAGTTCATGCAATTAGGAGCTGATCCTTGAGGGATTGCGTTATTTTTAGAGGCTTTATTTTCCTTTAAATACAAGCTATCCTTCATAAGAATTACACATTGGAATAGAGACTTGGATAGCTTGTGAATTGGATAAGATTTGGCCTTGATATTACTTATGAGTTGGAGATTGAATTTGTTGAGTGTTGGGATTGTTTTAGAGCAAACACGCATTGTAATTTCATCTTGATTTTCTAGATTAATGCAAAGAAGATAGTGGGGTTTTAGGCTGAGGCTTTCCCCAGATATTTATTGTGTTATGTTCCTTTGATTCTCTTCCTCTATTAATTATTGTTTTCTCGATGTTTATGGGTTTCCGCTGTAAAGAGCATAAGTATATTATTGTCTCTTGTTATAGTAGATTACATGAGCTTGTGAATCTATATGATATTCTACACAAGTGACTGAGGGTTATAATACTTAATCCAATCTCTAAATGTTAATGGAAAACCATTGACAAATCACTGAAATTTAGCCTTCTCATCTTTAAGATATGGTACACACTGCAATAGCTCTAGGAACTTGGTCGTATACTCCTCATATGTCATGGATCCCATCTTTAGCTCATAGAATTATTTAGCCTTATAGTCCTAGTACCTTTCTGACAAGTACTTCTTCCTAAAAATCCTCTTGAACTCATGCCAACTCAAGTCCTCTATGCTGATGTCTCTGACCTACTTCATATCTTCCCACCAAATATCTACTTTACCCTCTCAGGTTGAAGGTAGCTTCTCTAGCCTTCACATTATCTGTGTAATTATGCAACTCAAATAACTTCTTTGTTGGCATTGTGGTTCTGGTATGATTTCAGATGTTGTACTTGATGGCAAACACCCATGGCATGGCTCTCATTTTGATGAAAATAAAGAAGTACGCAGGAGAACAGTTCAGGAGGTGCGTACCCGCAGGTATGCCGGGCAG
>APFE031460925.1:8153-28915 GCA_000404065.3 Pinus taeda
TGGTAGTTCTCGGATAGATCTTTCTAACGAGCTATCATACGCGTCAAACGGAGATCGTATGCCAAAGTTACGACCCCGGGAAATTGATGTACCAATTTACCCAAAAACGGGGCCCACAATTTGGCATTTCATCTTCTAAGGGTCGGTTTTGGAATGTGAAGGGTTTTCCATTGTTTCTCAATAATAAATAGGCCTTCGAGCCTCATTGTAACACAAGTTTGGGAACAGTTCAGAGGCATGTAGCCGCACATCTCTTCTCAGAGATAAGCTACCATCGCCCTAGCTGGTTTATTTCCAATTCTGGTTGTAAGCATATTTCGGTATTTTCCATTAATGAAATGAAGTATAATTTCCATTGCATCTTTGTGTATATGATTATCTCTGTATTTTGTTGCATTCCTGTTTAAATCCGGATCATGTAGCCACTGATGACACCATTTTCATTGTCTTGGAGGCATGGCCTTCATAATGGCGCACCCCAAACCTTGCAGAACTTGAGAGGGCGGAAACACAAAAGAAGAAGGACGATGCCAAGCTGCGCATCACATAATTGGCCGAGAAAAGGCGGCAGGAAAAAGCAGCAGCCGAGGTACGGGGAGCGTGGGAAGTGGCACAGAAGGCCGCCGAGCAGAAAAAGGCTGCAGAAGCAGCAGTAGGAGCACAGGAGGCAGAAGAAGAAATCACGCACCCGAATGAGGGCCAAGAAATGTCTTCGCAGGGGCAGGAGGCAGAGGAAGCAGAAACAACAGAAGGGATAAATGACCCAAGGATCGTGTTCACATAGGTAAAGCGCCCACACACGATAGAGCGAGCAGGACCGAGGAAGAAGGTCAAGGCCTCGAAATTGGCCATTGACCCGATCACCTTAACTGAAGGTGATTTGCATGACATCGACAAGACGGTGCGCGATGCCACAAGTGAGGGCCTTCATGATTTCATGTAGGAGAACTAGACTGTGTTGGGGGCCCTCAGAGTGCAGCTGCAGGAGTTACAGGTGCACCCCCCTTAGGTTGGTGCCTTCTCAAACCACCTTGCAACAGGATCCTTGGAAACAGAGAAGATGCTGCGCGCATAGATGGAAAACATAATTGTGTTGCCGGATGGGGCTCTAGTGTCATCAAATGAGGCAAATTGATTTTCGGTTAGCATGATGAAAGGCCTTGGCCTTAATCTGGCTGCCCTCCCACGTGAGTCACTGTATTTGCTATAGGATGGGATAACGAAAGAGCTGCGTGCTAGGGAGAGCTGCATGATCCAAGTTCTTAGCGAGCAAAAGATAAACATGGAACAAATTAGATTGCAACGCGATGAATTGGTGTCGCAAAATCAACAATTGGTGCAGGTGGTAGATGACGCTTGGTGACGCGTCCCGGAGCTAGCCATCCCAACAGATCTACCAGTAGAGGTGCAGATCCACAGGTTGGCAACTAGAGTCTGCAAGGTTAGGGAAGAAAAGACCAAGGTTCAGCTGGAGCTGAATCTTCATATCGCCAAGCTGCAGCTAAAGGTGTAACTTTCCACTCCCCCGAAAGTTAGAGATTAGTGCCTTATCGCTATTGCAGTGGGACTGGAAGAAATCAGAGGTGTAGTGCAGGACTGTACCACTTTGTTGGAGCAAGCACTTGAGGTCCCCACAACTCTACAGGAGGATCCTAACATCCAGTGCTTGGAGATAGAGGCGTGAGAACTCTAACAACAATATGACAATGTTTGAGGAACTGCGCAGACAGTAGCTTATCCAAATTGGATCCATAAAAGAATCAAAGGAACCATGGCTGTATCAAGTCGGGACAGACTTCAAAGAATTGAGAGCAGTGATAAAAAACACCTCTAAAACAGTGGTAGTTAGCAGCCAGCGTGGAACGACGAGGACCTCGGTCAAAGCATGCTGACCGAGGCCCATGGAGACTGCGCGGAGGCAAAACTAGCCCCTGAGGAGCCCGGATCGGGAAATAGAGGGAGTTTTTGATGCGCGATTAGCGTAATCGCACATTGCTGGGCAAAAACCCTCGAGAAGGAGAGGCCCCGAGCACTTGGTCGCATGGGAGCTGGGAAAATCGTGGGACAAAAGGCTAAGAGCTAAAGGCGGGGCCCGCTCCAAAATCGGTGGTATTGATCGGGGGCATCCTTGGGCGGTAAGCAGTATTGGTGAAATCAGAGTGATTCCACTCAGTGCCTGACGTGTGGCAAGTAGAGGAGAGAGAAAACCACCACTCATTGCATGCTAACGATCGAGCAAGTCAACCGCGCGAAATGAGCGAATGGCGTTTGATTTGGGGGATCAAAATTTGACGGTTGATATCACGCCCGATGTAAAGACCGGATTTAACAAGGGAATAAGCTGCGATTTAGAAAAACTTGAGGTCCGATTTGATCGCCAATATGGCAGAATACTCATTCCACGATGTAACTACAGAATTGAACCGATGAAGCAGGCTACCGCAGTTTGCAGGAGGACAAGTGGCCACTCCCTGTGAGCCTGATGATGACGCCGAGACAGGGAACTCCAAGCGCAGCTGCAAGTAGGTGATCCGACGAAGGTGGAAGAGGAATCAAACCGCCATGAGCTCGAATGGATTAAAGCCATGAACAGAGAACCACTGAGAACACAAAGAGGAAGAACCAAAGACAGAAGACAGAGAAGAGAAGAACTAGTGAAGCAAAAAGTAGAAAGAAGACAGAGGGCTGAGCTGACTAAAGGCAGCGTCGAGCACCAGAGAGCTTGAGCGATTCAAGCTATCCCTGAGAGGATCTGTCAGACCAGAGAGGTCAAAGAGCTGGAAAGGAAAAGAGTCTATGTACTCTAGTGGCTTGGGGAATCCAAGAACCACCCTGTCAAGCAAATCTGTTTCAGGAGACTCATATTGAGCTCCTGCATTGTAATTCTCTGCTTAAGACACGATAAAATAAGGCCACCACCGAGAGCTGGACCAGAGATTGATCTGAATGGAAAATGGCATCAACCCATGGTACTCATCCACCCATATTATTTATCGACCCATGGAATTTACCCATGGTATTGTAAATGGCATCCGCCCGTGGTATTGTAAAATCCACCCATGGTATTCATTCACCCATGGAATTTACCCATGGTATGTTAAATGGCATCTGCCCGTGGTATTGTAAAATCCACCCATGGTATTCATTCACCCATGGAATTGACCCATGGTATTGTAACTGAAAAATACTATAAGTAACAAGTCACATTTTGTAAAAGGACAGATGGTCCGCCATAATGTAGCCTTTACAGTTCAGAGGCATGTAGCCACCACGTCTCTTCACAGAGATAAGCTACCATCACCCTAGCTAGTTTATTTCCATTTCTAGTTGTAAGCATATTTCAGTATTTTCCATTAATTAAATGAAGTATTATTTCCGCTGCATCTTTGTGTATATGGTTATCTTTGTAATTTGTTGCGTTCCTATTTAAGTTTGGATTAGTGGTATCATAGTAGGTTATGATTCCATGGGAATGAGGGTTTGATGCATATTTCAGTTTCAAATTTTGCAGCAATATTCAACAAACTTCAGGCATGTGCTACAACCTCCACAGAGCACTTTCTTGGGTCAAGCAGGAAGAATTTTTCTTTTTTCATTTTTTTGCAAGAATTTTTTTGGGTGGCGACTTTGCAGATCAGATCTAAAACATTTGGTACAAAATTTACAAAAACAAATACCATATCTGGATTCCTCTCGAAAAACACCCAATTTAAAAAAAAAATGGGTCGAATCGGAGTTCGGATGTGGGAGATATCGCTGATTTAAAATCAGCTATTTTATCAGAATTTTTGTGACGGTGGAACTGTTCCAGCGCGAATCTGAGATCTCAGAGTGTTCAGATAAGGATTTTCAACTCATGGGAAGATGCAAAATGATCCTTATGCTTCCAAAAACAGGTTATAATAAATATTCTGAGTTATATTGACTGAGTTATGCCCATTTTAATTCTGGAGTAGCATTTAGAGTGGGTTCCCATCGGAGACATGCCCTCCCACCTCACTTTAGTAGACACCTACTTCACATTCATCAGTTTCAACATAGCAGCATTCGGCTTGGGTTATTTGGAGACGTGCCCTCCCACCCCAGGCTATGTAGGCACCTGCTACTTCATCAACAACCAACATCACGGTTATGGGGGTCATCGAAGTCCATTTGCTAGGCTGCACACTGTCAGAATCACAGTTGGTCACAAGCATTACAGGGTATCTCTATCCTCGGATCTTTGTTTATCATGGTTTTGGGTTAACCACATAAAACCCTTATCTTCAGTGGCTCTTCATATTCAACAAAGGCTTCGCATGAGGGCACTTTATGCAATGGGGACCATCACTTCTTAAGGAGGGAGGAATGATCCGAATGGAAAATGGCATCAACCCATGGTACTCATCCACCCATATTATTCATCGACCCATGGAATTTACCCATGGTATTGTAAATGGCATCCGCCCGTGGTATTGTAAAATCCACCCATGGTATTCATTCACCCATGGAATTGACCCGTGGTATTATAATTGAAAAATACTATAAGTAACAAGTCACATTTTGTAAAAGCACAGATTGTCCGCCACAATGCAGCCTTTACAGTTCAGAGGCATGTAGCCGCCACATCTCTTATCAGAGATAAGCTACCATTGCCCTAGCTAGTTTATTTCTACTTCTGTTTGCAAGAATATTTCAATATTTTACAGTCATGAAATGAAGTATTATTTCCGCTGCATATTTGTCTCTATGGTTACCTCTCTATTTTGTTGCATTCATGTTTAAATCCAGATCAATGGGTTTTTGATAAAAGGTTTCTTTGTGGTTTTGTTTATTGGGCATTCTCCTATTTTTCTTCTGGCAATGCAAGTTTTCAGATCTTGGGGGCCTCTCTTCCCAAGATCCATTTCAATCTTTCAGATCTTGAGGGTCTCTCCCCCCAAGATCCATTTCAATCTTTTGGGTTAATCACATAAAACCCTTATCTTCAGTGGCTCTTCATATTCAACAAAGGCTTCGCAGGAGGGAACTTTACACAATGGGGACCATTGCTTTTTAAGGAGGGAGGAATGATCCAAATGGAAAATGGCATCAACCCATGGTACTCATCCACCCATATTATTCATCGACCCATGGAATTTACCCATGGTATTGTAAATGGCATCTGCCCGTGGTATTGTAAAATCCACCCATGGTATTCATTCACCCATGGAATTGACCCATGGTATTGTAACTGAAAAATACTATAGTAACAAGTCACATTTTGTAAAAGGACAGATGGTCCGCCACAATGTAGCCTTTACAGTTTAGAGGCATGTAGCCACCACATCTCTTCTTAGAGATAAGCTACCATCGCCCTAGCTGGTTTATTTCCATTTCTGGTTGTAAGCATATTTTAGTATTTTCCAGTAATGAAATGAAGTATTATTTCTGCTGCATCTTTGTGTATATGGTTATCTCTGTAATTTTGTTGCATTCATGTTTTCAGATCTTGGGGGTCTCTCCTCCCAAGATCCATTTCAATATTTAGATCTTGGGGGCCTCCCCCCAAGATCCGGATCAGTTGGGGGTCTCTCCTCCCAAGATCCATTTCAAATTTTTAGATCTTGGGGGCCTTCCCCCAAGATCCGGATCAGAGATGTAGCCCTGGAGGATAGGGTAAACTCCTTATTAATTCTTGTGTTCTTGTATTTGTTTACTATGCTTCCTCTGTTGTTTTCCCTCTTAAGTGTCTGTGTATTTGCAATCTGATCGATCCGTTGCCTAAATAACATAGACACACACTAGCACGTGAGTCTGCAATGCCTTCATTTAATAAATGTTTAACTGAGGTCACTCATAGGGTGATTATCAGATCAATTGGTATCAGAGCTTTAAGCTATAATGCTAGACAAGCTTGTGTTGGTTTAGCTGTTGAATGCTCACTAGATTAAAGCTCAAATTAGGAGAAGGAGAGTTGGTCGAAACTAATCCTGAAATTGGGAGAGTCTATCCTCGGAAGACAATGTCAGAGGAAGGTTTTGTGGGGCCAAACCCTCAATTCATAGAAAGTTTCCTAACTATAAAGTCTATGGTAGAAGAAATGTATAGGGACTTTAGAAAGCATAAGGATGAAGACTCATTAGATTCTAAACAAGATAAATAAAAAGATGAGTGTCATTCCCATGACCACTCAAAAGGAAAAGGGAAAGAGGAAAACTTTCTCAAACCTCCTAATAGCCCTATGCATAATAAGAAAGCATCTTTGATTAAGCTAGATGTTAAATTCGACTTGCCTATATCTGATGGAGAGCTAAATGCAGAAAAGTTGGACAATTGGATTAGACAAATTGATGTGTATTGCAGAGTATAGAACATTGACTCAGACAAGAACAAGATTCAGCTGACAAGCCTATGCGTAGGAGGCACTGCCTTGGTTTGGTGTGAAGGTAGAACCCAAGCTGACATCAAAAGACATGGTAAGACTATCTCTGTCTGGAGTGACTTTGTTTCTACAATCAAGAAGCAATTCTATCCATTGGCCTACATGCAACAAGCCATGATGAGTTGGCAAACTCTTAGGCAGTTGAAAGGGCAAAGTGTGCAAGGGTACACTCAAGAATTTAGAAAGAGAGCATTGATTCTAGGGATCTCATTAGACTCACCAGAGACTCTTTTGAAGTACATTGGTGGTCTTTACAGCTACATGAGGCATACCATCCTCATGTTTAATCCCACTAGTATAGATGAAGTATCTGTACAAGCTACTCATCTAGAAGCTAGAGGAAATAATGGAAGTCTAGAAGTTGGGGGACCATCCCAACCCACTGCAAGCAAGAGCAAGGAGAAAAGAAAGTAGAAGTGGAAAGCAAGGAAGTCTAACACTGCACAGAAAAGCAAAGCTTCATGCACTCATTGTAAAAAGGATGGGCATGATGATGAGCACTATTGGATTCTGCATCCAGAGTTGAGACCTAAAAAGTCCGAGGGGAAGAAGAAGAAGGCTGCTGCATCTATCTAGAAAGATTTGGGGTCAAACTCGTGAGATGAAACAACCATTGCAGCCACAGGTATAAAAGGTAAGAATTCTGAAGCATCTACTAGTAATTCTGCTCGATCTATTATTGATGAAGAACATGAGAGAAAAAGACATGAGCTTTTCCATATTCGAGTTGTTTCTAAATATCAGAAGATTGATACTTTGTTTGATAGTGGATCACAAGTAAATTTGATTTCTGAAGCAATTGTAAAGAAATTGGGATAAGCAACTACACCTCACAAGAAACCATACCCATTAGGATGGTTGAATGATAAAACACAACTACAAGTGACTAGACATTGCAAACTCAAGTTTTCTTTGGGTCAGCATTTGTAGATGAGGTTGAGCTAGACATAATTCCTTTGGATATATGTGGAATTGTTTTAGGAAGTCCTTACTTGTATGATAGAAAGTCTATTTTCTATAGAGCTGAAAACAAGTATCTACTTGTTAAAGATGGAATCAAATACTTTGTAAGAGCCCATAAGCTCAAGAATAATTATACTCTCATAAACTCAGGGCAGATGAAAAGAGTGATAAATTCATGCATACAATTCTTATTGATGGTTGTAAAGGACAAGAAACCTATAAAACCAATGTATTTCAGGGCTGTAATGCTAAACAACAAGCTGATTTAGAAAAGGTTGTTTCAGAGTATGATGTCTTCTTTCAAGAACCTAAAGGTTTGCCACCCAAAAAGGAAATAGTACATGATATTATTTTGCAACAAAATATTCCATTGCCTAACATTAGGATGTACAGGTTGTCTGCTTTAGAGAATGCTGAAATCAAGAAGCAGGTGCAGGAGTTGCTCGAGAAGGGGTTCATCAAGCCTATCACATCACCATGTGGGTCACCAATCGTTTTGGTGAGAAAGAAAGATGGCTCGTGGAGAATGTGCATTGACTATCGAGCATGAATAAGATAACAATTAAAAATCGTTATTCCTTTCCTCGCATAGATGATATTTTAGACCAATTGAAGGACGCTGTTTACTTCACCAAGCTAGACTTGCACAGTGGATACCATCAGGTCAGAGTTGCAGAATGAGATGCATGGAAGACTGCTTTAAAAACAAAGTAGGGATTGTATGAGTGGCTGGTTATGCCTTTTGGCTTGACCAATGCTCCTGCTACTTTCATGAGATTAATGAATGATGTACTCAGACCTTTTCTTGATGATTTTGTTATTGTGTATTTGGATGACATTATGATTTTTAGTAAAACATGGGAAGAACACTTAAAGCATGTTAAGAAAACATTAGATGTTTTGAAAAGAGAAAAAATTTATGTTAATCTCTCAAAATGTGAATTTGGCAAAACATCTCTAAATTATTTGGGTCATATAGTAGGGGGTGGTGAATTGATAATAGATCCCTCTAAAGTGGCAGTGATTGTAAACTGGCCAAAACCCAAGTCTGCTACAGAAGTGAGAAGCTTCTTAGGAGCAACACAATATTGGAGGAATTTCATTTCTAACTTTTCCTCAATTGCAACACCCTTACATTCTTTAACAGGATTGAACAAGGTGTTTCAGTGGGAAGGAAAACATCAGAAAGCCTTCGACACCTTGAAAGAAAATATTAGTACATCACCTGTACTAGCACTACCTAATCTACAAAGACCATTTGAGATCCAAATAGATGCCAGTGACTATGCCATGGGAGCAGTGTTGACACAACATGGTAAACCCATATGTTATCATTCTGAGACTTTTAATCCTGCAGCAGTTAACTATCCTACATATGATAAAGAATTGTATGCATTAGTTCAGAGTGTGAAAAAGTGGAAACATTATTTAATGGGAAAAGAGACAGTAATACATACTGATCATCAACCACTTCAATATCTACACTCCCAAACTAAATTGCAACAATCAAGGCATTGCAGATGGATGGGTTTTCTACAATAGTTTCATTTAGTCATCAGATATAAAAAGGGCATACATAACAAAGTTGCAGACATGCTATCTAGACCCATTATAAATGCATCTAATATACTTAAGAATAATTCTGTACTACATGAAAGCTACATTGAACAATATGCTCAAGATATAGACTTTAAAGATGTATATGCAACTTTGAGTCAAGGCAAAAGAGTAGAAGAATTGGATTATCATGTAAAGGACCGACTCTTATATCATTGTGGGAAACTCTGCATTCCACAAACTGAGAGAGTGAAGATAATTAGAGAAGCACACACTTCTCTGATATCAGGTCACTTTGGGGTAAGTAAAACAGTTGCACAGCTGCAACAATTTTGTTATTGGCCGAAAATGAATGAGACAGTTTCTAGATATGTAAGAGGGTGTACTATGTGTGCTAAAAGAAATCCCAGCAACAGAAAACTAGGCTTGTACACTCCACTACCAGTACCTTCTCACCCTTGGGAAAGTGTTTCCATGGATTTTGTTGGAGGACTGCCTAAATATAGGAAAGGTCATGATTATCTATATGTTGTTGTGGATAGGTTCAACAAAATGTGTATTTTGGTACCTTGTAATAAACAGATTACAGTTGAACAAACTGCAAAATTGTTCTTTGAACATGTATGGGTTCATTTTGGATTACCCACTTCCATTGTATCTGATCGAGACACCCGATTTGTGGGGAAGTTTTGGTCAAATCCGTGGGAACTGATGGACACCAAACTGATGAAAAGCACAACTTTTCATCCACAAACTGATGGCCAGACGGAAGTAGTTACTAGGAAAGGCCATGATTATCTATATGTTCTTGTGGATAGGTCAGCAAAATGTGTATTTTGATACCTTGTAATAAACAGATTACAGCTGAACAAACTGCAAAACTGTTCTTTGAACATGTATGGGTTCATTTTGGATTACCCACTTCCATTATATGTGATTGAGACACCTGATTTGTGGGGAAGTTTTGGTCAAGTCCGTGGGAACTGATGGACACCAAATTGATGAAAAGCACAACTTTTCATCCACAAACTGATGGCCAGATGGATGTAGTTAACGGGATAGTGATCCAATTACTCCAAGGATATTGCAGCAAACATCGTAAGATTTGGGATGAACATTTGTATTATGTGCAACATGCATACAACAGAGCCAAGCATTTTTCTACACAGATATCTCCTTTTGAGAGCTATTTTGGTTTCACACCAAGGTCTCCTTTGGATTTTGTCTTTGGCATAGACACCACAGTTGATGGACATAGTGATGTGGACAAGGCAACTAGGTTCATTGAACAGATCCAGGAAATCCACCAGGCAGTACATGAGCAGCTGGAAAAGGGCCAAGCCAAATACAAGGCTAGACATGACAAGCACCGGATGGAGCATAGTTTTCAAGTTGGAGATCAAGTCTGGTTGTATATCAGCAAGGACAGGATGCAAGGTGAAGGTAAAAAGCTAAATCCTATCAGGTATGGACCCTTCAAGATACTTGAGAGGATCAGTGAGAACGCTTTTCACCTTGATCTACCAGCTTACATGCACATCTACTCAGTCATAAATGTAGATTGCTTGAGATTGTTTGAACCTTCGATGATTGAGGATCTTGAAGAGCAAAGTCAATTGCCTTCTATTGATGACTTGCCACCTGAATATCTGAATGAATTACAAGAAGACACAAACTTGGACAGGAAGGTGAGGACAATGCGTAGAGGAGATGTTGAGTACCTCAGAATTGGGCTCAAAGGTTCAAAGCTGAGTAGTGCAAAGTGGATTGAGATTGGACAAGTGAGATAGTAGTACCCTCACTTAGTCGATGCTTGAAAACCAACTTTTGGTGGTCCAAAAGTTTTTCAGTGGGAAGGTCGTGATCTAAATTGGATCCATGAAAGAAATCAAAGCAACCATGGCTGTATCAGGTCAGGACAGACTTCAAAGAATTGAGAGCAGCGATCAAAAACACCTCTAAAATAGTGGCAGTTAGCAGCTATCGTGGAACGACGAGGACCTCAGTCAAAGTGTACTGATCGAGGCCCGTGGAGACTGCGCAGAGGCAAAACTAGCCCCTGGGGAGCTCGGATCGGGAAACAGAGGGAGTTTTTGATGTGTGATTCGTTGGGCAAAAACCATCGAGAAGGAGAGGCCCCGAGCACTCGGTCACGTGGGAGCTAGGAAAACCGTGGGACAAAAGGCTAAGAGCTAAAGGTGGGACCTGCTCCAAAATTGGCGGTATTGATCGGGGGAATCCTTTGGCGGTAAGCAGTATTGGTGAAATCAGAGCGATTCCACTCAGTGCCTGATGTGTGGTAAGCAGAGGAGTGAGAAAATTGCCGCTCATTGCGTGCTAACGATCGAGCAAGTCAACCGTGCGAAATGAGTGGATGGCGTTGGATCTGGGGGATCTAGATCTGACGGTTGATATCACGCCCGACGGTAAGAATGGATTTAACGAGGGAATAAGCCGCGATTTAGAAAAACATGAGGTTCGCTTTGACCACCAAGGTGGCGGAAGAATCATTCCACGACGTAACTGCAGAATTGAACTGACGAAGCAGGCTGGCACAGCTTGCAGGAGGACAAGTGGCCACTCCTTGTGAGCCTGATGATGACGCCGAGATAGGGAACTCCAAACGCAGTTGCAAGCAGGTGATCCGACGAACGTGGAAGAAGAATCAAACCACCATGAGCTCGAATGGCTTAAAGCCATGAACAGAGAACAACTGAGAACATAGAGAGGAAGAACCGAAGATAGAAGACAGAGAAGAGAAGAACTAATGAAGCAAAAAGCAAAAAGAAGATAGATGGCCGAGCTGACTAAAGGCAGTGTCGAGCACCAGAGAGCTTGAGCAATTCAAGCCATCCCTAAGAGCATCTGTCAGACTAGAGAGGTCAAAGAGATGGCAAGGAAAAGAGTCAGTGTACTCTAGTGGCTTGGGGAATCTAAGAACCACCCTGCCAAGCAAATCTGTTTTAGGAGACTCATATTGAGCTCCTGCATTGTAATTCTCTGCTTAAGACACAATAAAATAAGGCCACTACTGAGAGCTGGACCGGAGATGCAGCCCTGGAGGATAGGGTGAACTCCTTATTAATTCTTGTGTTCTTGTATTTGCTTACTGTGTTTCCTTTGTTATTTTCCCTCTTAAGTGTCTGTGTATTTGCAATTTGATCGATTCGTTGCCTAAATAACATAGAAACACACCAACACATGAGTCTGCAATACCTTCATTTAATAAATCTGTAACTGAGGTCACTCATAGGGTGATTATCAGATCAATAGCCCTCACTCAGCGGCTTGCGAGGATACAACGAGCTAAGGCACTGAAGGAGCAGGTGGACGTGGCGCGACATAAGGAGGTAGTTCTCAAAGCACACGTCCAGTCGTGGATCAACGAGGATTTCACTATCACGACAAACATTGAAGGAAAGCTCACACACATACAGGGGATGCACACGTTAATGCAGAGAAGCACCCTAGAGATGGAGATCTCAGCAAGCAGTGGCTCAGTGCGCTACTGACATTAGCATAGTTCGAGGACAGTTGGAGGGACTCCATGCCAAGATCGCCGCGCTAACTGAGTGAATCAAGGGTGAGTCACAATGTTTGTGTTGGGGGCTTGTTGGGCATGGAATCCCCCCATGGCATGTTTTGGGGCTCAAAACCCAATTTTTGACCCAATATTGTTGTAAAGTCTCCGCGAATTGCGGGCGCGGAGCGCGAAATGTATGATAGAGTCACAGGGTTGTCCGCCCTAGTCTTGTAAATGTAATTTCGGCCTACCCATGGTTCATGGACCATGGGATTGTATAAATAGAGTGAGGCTCTAAGTGTAAAAGAGAATGAAGGAAAAAGGAAGAGGCGAGGATAGAGTCTAAGTGACTAAGTGTGTCTTGGGTCGTAGGGTAGGAAAAGGCTTTGTAGCTGAGTGCGTAGAGGCCTAGTAGTCTACAGCTGAGTGCATAGACCCCTACAGCTGAGTGCGCAGGGAAGAGTCAAGTCTGTAACCGAAGAAGAGGTTAATAAAGAAAGGTTTTTTTACTAATTCGTGTATCTGTTCTTGAATTAATGCATCGTTGGTGTAAATTGTAAATATATTGTTAGTCTACTGTGTGCACATGTATGAATGATTTATAGTGCTAAATATAACTTAATGCATACAAATAAGCCAAGTTAATCAACTAACAGTACCATACTAGTAAGGTCTTGGGTAACAACAATGCTCGACCCCTAAGTAGGGCTGCGCGAAGGCACAAGTTTTGGTTGTGAGGTAGGGGACAGTGCGTGTAGCGACATGTACGCAGGGTCTAACCATGGACCCCTTGAACCCATCAGACATCTCTAGGGTGTGGAAACCTCGTTCTAACACACTCCCATACTACTTCAGGTGAGACCTCAGTCCGCGCTCCACGGACTGTTGCCGAGAAGGTCAGTAGTACCAGGATTTGTTTGGCTAAATCACCTCTGAACCTGGGTCAGGCCCCATTAAGCCAACAAATGGTTCCGTTGCCGGAACTTGAACCCAGGTCTCTTGGGTGAGAGCCAAGTGTCCTAACCAACTAGACTACAACAAATGGGCGACACCGCGCATGGTTTGTAGCATCGTTAACACCGCATCTAAGGAACGTGCTGTCACAACAAAAGTTGTCAACTCAAGTGGAAGCTATGGAGATCGCAATGAGGTCTGAGCCACATGAGGAGGACCCGAATGTAAACATTGTGCTCTGAAGCGATATCATGACAGGAGATGACAAAGGTAAGCAGCCATAAGAGAGTGTTTGGGTTCGCAAGGCTCCAACAAAGGAACCAGAGTTCAATTTGGAGCGCGTGAAGGAGACATTCATGGAAGCTAAGAAGAGCTTCACGAAGGCCTCCACTTCAGGTAGTAAAGACAACCTAGAACCGGAGATGGACCCATCAATGCTTACTACCTTTCTGGCGACATGCATGAAGCTGCTGCATGACAACAAGGCTATGAAGGGACTGCAAGAACTCATCACTAGATGTGCTGGATTAGGGTAACTGTGCGTAGATCGGAAGCTTAGGAAGCACACAATGTGAACAAGAAGGGAGATGAGATTGACTGCGCAAATTGGGGAATATGAAATGGATCAAGTGATTTTGGATCTAGGATCGGACGTGAACGTTCTGCCAAAGCAGACATGGGAGCACATGGGCAGGCCCGGGTTGCAATGGTCTCCTATTCAATTGAGAATGGAAAACCAGCAAAAGATCCTATTGATGGGAATATTGAAGGGAATAACGGTAGATATCGAAGGTGCGAGCATGCTTACAGATTTCAAAGTGATAGAGATTGTTGATGACAACAATCCCTATCTCGCACTACTAGGAATATATTGGGCCACTGATATGAACAGAGTGATAAATCTAAAGAAGCGCAAAATGATTTTTGAGAAAAAGTCACTGCACGTAGTGGTACCTTTAGACCTTGTGGAAGGATCGCGCTACATAGAGCCAGTGCACAACAACGAGAGTGACGACGATCTAGACTGTATTTACAAGGTAACTGCTTGGGAACAGAATTGGGTGAATCCTATAGTGGATGGCTGGATTTCGAGGGAGCGCGAAAGCTCCCGCACATCAGATTCAGACGATGAAATAGAACGATGGAAGAATCAGTTACACGAGGTAATCACACTCAATTGCAACATGATGATAAATTCACTACGCTATGTAGCAACAAAGGCAAGGGATCTGCCTAAGTATGATGGGTTGACAACAGTGGATGAATTCCTAAACAAATTTTAAAGTGATGTGCCAGAATAACAATGGTTCGATGCTCTGAAATGGGCACTGCGCGCTATGCTCGCAAGGTGGTGGGGTACGCACTAGTAGAATTTTGAGGATTGGCGCGAATGCAAAAGGGTGATGCTTATATGGTTTGGAAAGCCTGAGCTACGGATGGAAGCTAGGTATGATGGACGAAATAGCCTGTGTGCCCACCTCTCTAAAAGGGTACAAGAGTATGGTACGCAACCTGCACGAACGCACACCGTTCTCACGATAGGAAACATGAGCAACAAGCAGAAGTGGGTAAGATGAGGGCGCGAACAACAAAGTATGATAAGACCAAGCACGCTAAAGATTATCCACGGGGAAGCCTTTGACAAGGTGTGTGAAGTGCTGAACATGTACCACCATGAGAGATGCACTGACTGGGACCTGCATGTACCAACGAATCTATGGGCTTATAGGACCATGTGCAAAACCCTGACCGCTCAAGCACTTCCGAAGTTGAAGTATGAAGCATGGATATAATCCCTATGGAGAATGCGAAGCCTATTCATAGCAGCACCTGTAGATACGACGGTCCACGAAGCCCGGAATGAAGGAATCAAACAGCCGCAAGAAACAAAACACATTGGACTTGAGGAAGAAATCTGACAGGGAAACTTTACACTCTGCGAACTTGAAAAAGAAAGGGTACGATTAAGGAAGAAAAGTGCTATGATGGACGCGGAGGTCAAGCCGTTGGAGGACGAGATAAAGGAAGCATTTTTCATCGAAGAACCTAGGATGGTAAGGTAAGGTGCGTGCGATCATATTGATAAGTTTGAGCACTATCGCCGTGAATTGGTTAGTCTGCTGCCTTGGCTTGGACCGCATATCACCAAACGTAGTGACTAGGGTAGCGCGTTGCAAGTGGTAAAGTGCACGATACCGACCACACCAATAGACGGTTGGGATTCTCTGCGAATCACGGTGGAGGACCAGATGGAGCCCCCCACGGGTGGTGCGACCACCTGACTAGTCGCGAGAAGGACAATCTTAGCACTCCAGGCAATTGGAAGGGAACGTGGGACTATAAACTATTCTGCCCAGGAGCTAGTGTGGGGTTGCAGAAAGGAGTTGTTTGAATGGGAGGGAATTGGTATGTCACTAGATAGAGAATTGTATTGAGATAATGCACTTCCATTGATGTATTTTGCACATGAGGCACCGATGATCGACACAACAATGACATCTCCATTAGCATGTGAGGATTTATGCCACTCAGGTCTACCAGGAAAAATGAGGAGATATGAATCACATCATGGCGGCTTCACTAAAAAAGTGATAGATGTATTAGCACATGTGGGATACCAGATGATACAGGGTGGCATATCAGCAGGCAGTGGTATCCAATGGTGTATAGAGATTTTGCAGTTTTCATTGGTATGCAAAGGAGCACAATGATGCATGGTTGTATGCAATGGTGTACAGTATTTCATAGTGGGATCTGGGAGCATTACATTCCTCGAAGATTGATCTTCGATTAGAACATCAATTGATCAGAGTTGGAGAGCAGGATACTTGCAGGGCTACCCTTGGGTACTTGTATGGGTTCTTAATCATGCCCTTGAGATTGACCCATGCATCTATCACTTTCTAGTCCTACATATTGTTGTAGAGGCTTTTTTTGTTGTTCTTTGATGCTCTCATCACATATAGCAAGACACATAGGGGTCATCTAAGGAAATTGGGTCATGCCCTTGAGATTGACCCATGCATCTATCACTTTCTAGTCCTGCATGTTGTTGTAGAGGCTTTTTTTGTTGTTCTTTGATGCTCTCATCACATATAGCAAGACACATAGGGGTAATCTAAGGAAATTGGGTGATACATAGTACATTGTGGACATGAGAAAAACTTCCCAGTTAAGGCATAGGGTTAGAGTACAAGTTCACAAATACATGATTAGGAATGGAATGACATATTGTAGAGGAAACATATGTTCTACCCTTGAGTATATGCTTGGGGAGATGATCAGGAGAGAGCTGCATGACACACCTTTGGTCGGACATTTCAAGGAATTGTACGAGCACGGGGCATAGTGGACGATAGACCTCTTTTACAAGAGGGGGTGTGGGCCTGAGGCAGAATTGGGTACATTACGAGGAGATGGGATAGTAGAGTCCGCTATGTGATTTGGCAAGAGAAAGGAAGTTTATAATGCGTTAGATTTATTCATGATACATGGTATCTATCTATTGGTTGCATACAAGGATTAGAGTTGGGGCATGGATGGGTGCCAACAGTTAGTAGTACTTCATCGCAGTAGTCGGTTATGATTAGAGTGGCGTAGCGGTAACATGGCAGTATAATTTTGAGACTAGCATGGGACCCTAGCATTACATGTCTCGATAGCCAAAATACCATTATGGATGAGATCGTCTTTATAGGGGAAGATCACTTAGATATTTAATTAGAATTCGATTTCGCAAAGGGTGTTTTACTTCTTAGTGATTCGTTATGGTATTAGATGTGGCAATGGTTAATTCATGTGGGTGAGGACCCTTTTACGTAGGAGTTGGATTGTACTTTCATGAGTTCACTCTTGAGGTACATGATAATCGTTTTTTGATAGAGCAACTTCTCTAGGAGATGGCCAAGATTTTTCATTTTTGAGATTCTCTACTTATTAGTAGTATGCAAAGGAACTCTAGTATCTATGCCCTATTGGGGAGTGCGTGGAGTGAGGAGTGCTTCATGATGATCAGGATGGTTTGGTACCCTGGTATTACTTTGGATCAACTTGTGGAGTAGTAGCATGCAATGTCATTGATTGAGGACAAGCAATTTTGGGGAGGGGATACTATAATGTCCCCAAATTTTGGATTACATTGTGATGTGGTTAGGATGGATTTACAGGGCTTGTGTCAACTCGGTCATAGGAGCGGGATTATTCCATTGGTGGGTTTGGAGGATTTTAGAGGAGTTTTATGGGTTCGACTACGCTTGTTTTCCACATTTAATCATCATGATTAGTTTTTCACAGTTCACTCTTGGTTCTGTTGCATTATGATGATTTTCATAAAACAGAGTTATTAACGGGCATATTTTAATTAATTATGCTTAAGGTGTTGTTTCAGGCTAATTACTTGGAGAAACACCTTAGTGTAATAGCTTATTGGAATCATGACAAAAATATTTATAGGGAAGGATGATAAAAAGGGGCCTAGGGTGGCCAGTGTGACCATGGAGATGAACTAATTTTCAAAAAATTGTCACACTACCAACCTTATTGACTTATTAAGCCAACAAAAACTATGGTGATCTCAAAATGCTTCTCTCACTTATCTTCAAGTATAAAAATAATACGCTACATTTTATTATTATTAATTTTTTACCTTCTTAAGGTTCGATAAACCATAATGGTCTTAGTGGACATTATTCATAATCATCAAATATTTAATAAGATAACTATATTATTATTTATTATATATTATATTAATAGGTTGATTATGATTTTAAGTTTCTATTTTATTCATAAAATTTTGTGTAGATTTTTTAATCTTTGTCTATTCACATATTGAATTTGATTATTTTTAATTTTTTTATAAATATATTGAATTTTAATATTAATTAAATACTTAGTTTGTAATTCATTAAAATACATTATAAATTATAATTATAGTATAATTATAAGTATTTAATAAGAATAACTACATTGTTATTCATTAAATGGACTTATTATGATTTTATGTTTTTATTATATTCATAGCATTTATGTGTATATCTTTTGAATCTTTGTCTTGTAGATTTTAACCCTGTACATAAATTATCTGCTAATGAATTCTAAAAATAGAAAATAAATAATGATGAGAATATAAAACAAATATACAGAGATTTCCCCTAGATCCCAAAACCGAGACTACTAGATTGATTTTTCACTATATTCCTTTCATTGTTACAATAAATATATATACATGCCGAAACATTCATAAACCCCAATCCATTAACCCTGGATTAGAACATAACCATAGTTCCCTTGACCAGATCTACAAAATGCCATGGGCAGAAAACCATCACGCCCAAAACTGGGACTACCAGGTTGATTTTTCATTATATTCCTTTCAATGTTACAATACATATATATACATGCTGAAACATTCATAAACCCCAATCCATTAACCCTGGATTAGAAAATAACCATAGTTCCCTTGATTGGATCTACAAAATACCATGGACAGAAAACCATCATGCACAAAACCATGTGCAAAACCCATGCACAAAACCAGACACCGACCTAATATAGGGTCCATTTTTTTTTCTTGGGGCACTGCCTCGGACCCCGTACAGGGGGGCTACCGCCCTCCCTGAAACTCCTTGACAAAGGGGGTTGTACCCCCCTTATGACACCCATGTTGTGCCCATCAAAATGAACAGGGGGGGCTGACAACCCCCCTATGATCCCCCCACGTGTGCGACTAGTCGTGGAAAGAATATAACACACACCCAACGTGTCTATTGATATATATAAACTTAATTATAGAAGAGTCAAAAATCCTTTGCTCATTCACAAAGTTCACATTTATGTTTGTGCTACCTAACTTTTGGCTTGCAAATAGTCTATGTTATGAAACCAACTCACAAAAAGATAGAAAAGATAGATGAACGCCTTAGAATTCAACCTCTTCGAGCGGGCAACCTCCTGTTGTGGAGGTAAATCCCCTCCGCGGATAGAGGCGATCCCTACTAGCCCAAATTGGGTCTAGCAACAATCAAACAACGCTACTAGGCAAGTTCCTAATTGCAAATTAAAGACCAATGATGAGGGCCTACCTGGATTCCAACACTAGTACTTGTAGAAGAGTCGACGCTCCCGTTCCTTTGCTCCGGCTGGTCACGATCCCTACGATCTCCTTGAATGGACACCTGCACATGCAAAGAACGACACAAACACAAGCATAAAATCCAATAGATGCAACTAGATATCAGCCAGAAAGGACACAACTCATCATCATTACAAAAGACAATAAGAGTGCAACCATAATGATAGTCGTCTATTATTGATAAACAAAGAAGAATACAACCATAGTTCTGACGTCAAATCCTCCTTTGGTTGGGTGATCAGCAGCACATGCCTTGCAAAGCTTGTTGGGAATGGGGAAACAAGCCTCTCTCTCCTTGGTTCTTGACAAGGATCTCCTCACTTTAGATTTAGCCTTATGGGAATGAAGAAGGCTTCTTGCAGCATGAACTTAGCAATTCTCAGACTTTGGGACTTCAAAACTAGAACTTGGAACTAGCTTGTCAAAGGCAAAAGGACAAGCTTTTATAGATAGAGGGGAAGGAGTTAGGGTCATCGACAATATTCATGGGATTGGCTTTATCACTAAGAAGCTTCCATGAGAGGTGGAGAACTACTTCCCTCCTATGGAGATTCAAAGCCAAACTAAACCAACTCAATATAGATTTAGTTCATGAATGGGTTAGGAAGAACCTTCGTAAGTTTGTTTGTTAAAAACTTTACCCAAATGGGCTGGCGCGAGTGCGACTCTGAGACAGAGCGCTAGTTGGCGCACCCTCTTTGGAGGATTTCCCACATTGGCACGAGTGATGCACAATGAAACCACGCCAATGGAAAAAGGGCTATTTTTATGGGTTTTTTGTAGAAGATGTCTTCAGGGAATATGAAGTTCATACTTAGGGGAATACAATGCAAGTGTTTCTAGGTCATGCCACTCCTCACAAGTGCCGGAATGAGCCAAACTAAACCAACTCAATATAGATTCAGTTCATGAATGGGTTAGGAAGAACCTTCGTAAGTTTGTTTGTTAAAAACTTTACCCAAATGGGCTGGCGCGAGTGCGACTCTGAGACAGAGCGCTAGTTGGCGCACCCTCTTTGGAGGATTTCCCACATTGGCGCGAGTGATGCACAGTGAAACCACGCCAATGGAAAAAGGGCTATTTTTATGGGTTTTTTGTAGAAGATGTCTTCAGGGAATATGAAGTTCATACTTAGGGGAATACAATGCAAGTGTTTCCAGGTCATGCCACTCCTCACAAGTCCCGGAATGAGTCCTCCAAGGTGTGGGAGAAGGGGTAACAGGGATGGTGAC
>APFE031460925.1:33009-54872 GCA_000404065.3 Pinus taeda
ATGACCTTTAGTGTATTTGCTATCAAAAATTGTAACAAGCCCTTTTTCTTTTTTCTTCAATTGTTGTGGGGGTCAACCTTTAGGTTGTGGAAGGCTAGGGGCAAAAACACTTCCATCTTTATAGTTGTGAGTGGTATGCTTCTTGGTTGCCATAATTTTTCTTTCCATTTTTCTTGCTAACATGAATGCCTTCTCTAATGAATCAGGTCCCCAAAGGCGAACATCATGTTGGATATTATCCTTTGAAGTCCCTATGAACACATCAATCCTATGCTCCTCTGGAATATTTTGGTGACTAGATTTTCCCAAATTTTGGCTCTTGTCTCTGCCTCTCAATTTGTTGTCTCTCTTTAGCTACTGGCACCAATCATATGAATGGCTCTTCAATCTTCCATAAGAAATTTTCACTCTATGATATTCTTTAAGCTTATTGCTCTCAACACAAGGATACATTTCTTCAATCCACTTCATAATTTATTTTGGGTTTGAACTTCTTTAAAGCTCTAAAAACTCTTGTCAATCTCCAGAATTGTCTTCGATTCTATTTACAAAACCCCAACTTACCCTCTGTTCTACAACCTAAAAGACCTTCATGCATACATTTTGTAGTTTTACTATTGCATCCATGTGAATTTAGGGAGGAAGTTTTCTTATCTCTAAAAAGCTTAAATAGATTAATCTTTTAATGACTAATGCTTATATTAATGCTATCCTAATTCCTTTTAACCTTTTTAACTTTAATTAATATTTTATGAAGTACACATGTTTTAATAGGAGACAACTATTTGACTTTGGGATTCCTACATTGGTTAAACAAATTCCTACACCAGCATAGAGACCATTGGATATCATATGAGTTGTTAAAGATTTCGTGGATTTTGAGGAGATTATGACGCACTTCATACTCCTAGCCTTTTCAGATCTTTTATTGAGTAGAATATCTTAACACTCAGAGGCAATCGACTTGAAGATATTTTTTTAGAATTTTGTTGTCAACTGTTTCTATTTTGTTTTTGTAAAGAATGGCTCACCATGGCCAAGGATTCTCTGTAATAAGTCTATATAAGTCAAGTCATAGGAAGTATTAGGTTAGCTATTGTTAGATCCCTATAATACTAGTGTATCTCCCCTTATTGTTATTGTTGTGCCCATGTATCCCCCATATTATTATTGTTGTACCCCATAGAAGCTAACTATTGTTATCTTGTGCCCTTACATTATTATTTTAATGTAGGCTCTAATTATATTGTGACCCTTTAGACTCCTGTATATACAAAGGAGGTCTTGTCATTTGTATCATCCAATAATTGTTCATTTGTGTAATGTAAACGAGGTTTCCCCCTTAAAGAGGCTATTTTTTAAGTCAGTGATCTATATCTTCTTCTATTTTGTGAGCGGGTTGCATAACACTTGGTATAAGAGCTTTGGATTCTAAGGTTTCACTTCTTCAAACAAGCCATCATGGAATTTTCACTATATTTTTTTTCTATGAAGCTATAGAAGCTGAAATTGCAACCAAGTGGATCTGAAATGTTGATGAACATCATGTGCAAATTTCATATCTTTTCACGCTATATTTTTGGAGATATGATCAGAGGAAGTTAGTGTTTTTGTAGGCTCTAGAATTCCATATCAAACAGGTGATCTAAGAAAAATCATCATAACTTTCTCTTTGAACATCGAATATGAATTTCATAAAAAGTGAAAACAATAGGATGGAATGTAGTTTGTTGGGTATCATTTTCAGGGCTGAAGGTCGAAACAATGACATATGGAACTTCGTACAAGTTCTCTCAACTGAACCAATCTATAATCAGGTCATTGTGGGAGATTGGGCATAACTCTTCCTTGAAGAATCCAATATTGGTATGACTTGTTGGGTTGGAAAGAAGACTCAGAGGGATACTACAATACTAAGTCTTAGCACATAAATTATAGAGATACAACAACTTCAATATTGAGCTCCTAAAAAGCAAGACTTATTGTGTGTATTTTTTAAATTTTGCACAACTTTTGTTTGAAAAACTAGTTTGAAGTGATTCAAACGACATAGTGAAGCATAGATATCATTGTTTGATTTAAAAATTCCTCGAAACAAAAAAAAATGGACACATAGTAAGCAACCAAAAATCTCTTCTATGACACATGAAGAAGAGGAAGAAATGCAGAATGATATATCAAATTTATGAAACGAAGTGCAACAAATTTCGCTCTCGAAAAAAGTAACAAAAAATGAATTGGAAGCCATGATGAATGTTAAGATAGATGGTATAAAAAGGGGCATGGTAGTTTTGAATGATGATTTAAAAGAATACATGGATGTAATGATGAATGTCAAGATAGAAGGGTTGAAGGAAGTTTTGGAAAAGTTGCTAGAAGAAAGGCTTCCTAGTGGTGACAAGGTAATCCATGAAAATCATGATGAGGAAAAAAATAATATGAATTATGATTTTAGAGACTCCAATGTGGGGTTTAAGAACCACAACATTCCAAAGATAGACACGAGGAAGTTTTATTGCAAGGATCCGATAACCTGGATGCTTCAGATTGAGCAATATTTTGATCTACAGGATGTGCAACCCTCACAAAAGGTACATATTGCATCTTTATATTTAGAACCCAATCAATTTGTATGGTATAGATGGATTTTTTCATGTAAACCACTTATCACCGGGTTAATTTTAATGGATAAAATGATAGCACATTATGAAGATACAAAGAGAAACACCTTCTTTAGCCAATTAATAAATCTCAAACTAGAGGGTTCAATGGTGGAGCACATTGAAGACTTCCAAAATTTGAATATTAGGGTAACCAACATTCCAAAGGAGAATATGATTGATGTCTTCATAAGAACTTTAAAAGATAACATCCAATATGAAGCTGATCACTGATGTCAAAAACTGATCCGAATAGCACCAAATGAACATGATGGAATAAAATGATACTACATCACAACTCGAATGCCAGCATATAAGATGTCGTTGTGAAGAATTGCAATGTATAAGGTGGATGGTGCCAACTAGCAACAACAGGAGCAACTGAAAAGTGAACCAAAACATGATAATGCAACCCGAGGTCTTCACCAATTGCCTAGTACATTTCTACACAATGGGAATGAATGATCTGAGGTTGACCATGTGAGAAATCATTTGATTACCGATCATTGATGTATATCATTAACAAACATGAGACCACTCACCGATAATGATAATGAGAGTCAAGGTACCCAGTACAAACTAACAAGTGCGAATGAATGAGCTAAAGTCGAACACTTGAAATAATCTATCAATCAGGAGACAATGATGGTTTCCCACTGTCGATAGCGAAGGAATCTGCCACTGATGACTGCAAACTCCAAGGTACTACCAAATGGACTCTAGATCTTTTTCCCAGAGCAAATGAGTTGTAGTCGATAGGAAAAGATCCATTATAAGGAAGGCATTAAGGCATCCTTCGTCAATCTAGTGCGAGTGTAACTTGTAGGCCAATAATGTGGAAGGAATCGGACGAAAAAGATGTAGTAACCCAACCGAAGCACGTTTCCGGCATACACAAGATGTAGCTAGCGCATGATAGAAACCCTCTGAACCAACCAATAATGAAAGATGACACAGAGGTAAGGAATTCACCAATAGGGACAAATGGAAACCAAGGCATTGCACGAATCCCAATGTGTGATAATGAAAGCTAATGTCGAACACAAGGGAAACCACTCAGTCAAAGACCCATCATACTGATCGATGCTGGGCACAAGGTGACCTATCAATAATGAAAATAGGGCCAGGGTGCGGCTCTAGATCTGCCCTTAGAGCAATTTTTCATAGTCGATAAGGACAAGACCCGCTAGCAAGAAGTCAATAGAGACCTTCTCAAACCGACACGAGCAAAGGACCAATATAATCGATGTGATGACAAAAATGACACTGACAACCAGGGATGGCCAATTGAAAAATAGGTCAAGAGACATCGCAGAGAGGCTGACTCAAGTTTAATTCCCTTGAACAAAAGCACGACTCAATGATGACTATATGGCAGCATATGATAACTCTGTATAAGTTTGTCATGCAAGAGGCATAAGCAAACTCTCCATATGATTGGAAGAGGTAACCAATCAGAGGAGTACTGACTGAATAACAAGGTTAAGGCACTCCTAAGTCAAACTAAATCCCACCCCAATGGAGGAGAGACTTTCTTTTGAGTGCTTTGTTCAAGGGCGACATGACTGACTCTAGTTTCCAACAAAATATGGAAATGTCGTCCTGTTCCCACTCTTTCTGGAATATATAATTTTTTTTTCTTTTTCTTTAAGCTGGAAAAAGAATAAAAGAATGCTATAGTACAGTGGAAAGAATGAGTGTCAAAGAAACATATTATCTAGTTCCTGGGAGGGGAAAATTCCTATGTTCAATGTAGGGAGGTGAAACTGATCAAGGACACTCAAAGGGATGCTCTTTCCACGGGTAAAAGGATGCATCAAATTGCAGAAGCTAAGTGATTGCATGGTTGAATTTGCAGAAGACATGGTCAAATAAGTGGCTTAAACATGAGTCCAAGTGAAGCCGACTCAAGGCCAAAAGGTGCAAATAGTCAAAATGCAATGCAGTAGTACAAATCAAAACAAAGGAGCCTCTAGGGTATAAGGCCAAAAATAAGTGTGGAAGAAAGGAGAATGTGTCATCAATGCATCAGGCATGGTGGGACTAAAGAGGACTCTTGAACCTACTCAGTATAGCAACATGGGAAACCAATGTCAGCGAGGTTCTAACTAATATGCCCATGTAAAGGATGGATCTACCATCACATCATGATTTCAAAATCAGTGAGTGAAAATGGTTTGCTAACCAAGATACGATGGGATCGACCCTACGGCTAATGTATCGCTAATTGGAGGCTAGTATGCAAGATGCAGCAGAAAATGGTTTTCCCTAACCTAAATGCCAGTGAGAGAATGATACCTTCCATGATGGGTTAGTGGTCATGGGCGTTGGGCATGGAATCCCCCCAAGGCATGTCTTGGGGCTCAAAGCCCAAGTTTTGACTCGATATTGTTGTAAAGACTCTGTGAATTGCAGACGTGGAGCGCAAAATGTATGATAGAGGCAGAGGGTTGTCCGCCCTAGTCTTGTAATGTAATGTCGGCCTACCCATGGTCCGCAGACCATGGGATTGCATAAATAGAGCGGGGCTCTAAGTGTAAAAGAGAGGACAATGAAGTAGTAGAGAGAAGAAAGAGTCTAAGTGACTGAGTGTGTCTTGGGTTGTATGGTAGGAGAAGGCTCTGTAACTGAGTGCGCAGAGGCCTAGTAGTCTGCAGCTGAGTGTGTGGACCCCCGCAGCTAAGTGCACAGGGCGAAGTCGATTCTGTAACCAAGGAAGAAATCAAAAAAGAGAGGTTTTTGTTACCGATTTGTGTATCTGTTCTTAGGTTAATGCATGCTTGATATAAATTGCGAATATATTGTTTCTTTACTACGCACACATGTATGAATGGCTTATATTGTTAAGTATAACTTAAAGCGTGCAAGTAGACTAAGATAATCAACAAACATTGGGTTACTAGTAAGGATTGGGGTAATAAAAACGTTCGGCCCCCGAGTAGGGTTGCGCGAAGGTAGCATCTCAGGCTGCGAAGTACGGGAATGTGCATGTAGCGACATGCACGCAGGGTCAAACTGCGGACCACTTGAACTCATCAGACATCTCTAGGGTGCAGAAACCTAGTTCTAGAACCCTCCCATACTACTTCAGGTGAGACCTCAGTCCACGCTCCGTGGACTATTGCCAAAAGGGCTAGTAGTACCAGGATTTGTTTGGCTAACTTAACTCTGAACCTGGGTTAGGCCCCAATAAGCCAAAAAATGGTTCCGTTGCCAGGACCAGGATCTGCATAAAAGATGTTTGATGTTGTGTCACTGGAATCTGACAAAGCAAGAAATTGAAGAGTAGCTGGACGGAAAGATTCACGAGTTTGCGGTGTAGGAAAACAAGAATCCCGTGAGTATCGAAGGAAGAGTGGCTAGAGTGCTACTTATATATGGAAATCCACAAACTTTTCTTTGCATCATTCCCCTCTGAGTTGTACGAGTGGATCATAAAGCTAGCAAATAGTCAGGGAAGGTATAGGCTCGACAAAACTATTGTGTGGACTCCAGAGGTGGTGCACAAACTAGAAGTACCGAAAGATAAGATCGCGTGCGCTGTGGACCATTGGTTCGATCAAATTATAGGAGGGTTTATCACCGAGTTCGAGGTAGATACTTCAGTCAGTTATAGCGAGGTGGAACAATGCTTCCTCAAAGGACCGCGAGGTAAGTACATTAAATCTTTGAACACTTGGATTAACATGCTACTGTGTGAAAAGCGGGTTATGTGAATAAATTGATGTTTGGGGCTACGCGAAGATCTACAGAAATGAGGGTAGTGAAGAATTAGAGACTAGTCCCTTGATTTCACCTCTGTGGGAGAGTGAGGAGGAGCTCACAAAAGTTTCACCAAGAAGTGCGATCATTCTGATAGGGCAGCAAATTCCGTGCATCCCACCCCCACCTACACCACCACCAATTTCACCATCGTCACCCCCATCTTCACCCACACCACCTCCGCCACCACCACAGTTCGATATGGCGAGCGCAATAAAGTTATCGATGTTCAAAGGAGTAGGGAACAAAGATCTGGACAAATTTTGGTTCGTGGTAAAGGATATATGGGAAGCACAAGGAGTCACGGATGACAATATAAAGAAGGAAATGCTGGTAAGGGTGTAGCAGGATCACGCGCTGACGTGTTACATTAAGCATTTCAATGACAATCCAAATGTAGGGATCACGAATATCCAAGCTGCACTAAACATGGAATTTAGCAGGCCAAAATCAGAGACACAATCGATTATTTGATTTAAGGAAATCACGATGCTTCTAGGTGAGACCCCTTTGGAGCTAGATCAGAGACTGAAGGGTATGATTCGGGAAGCCAACATGACCTTGATGGATGGGAAACACCGCGCATGGTTTGCAGCGTCGCTAACGCCACATCTAAGGACCTTGCTGTCACAACAGAAGCTATCCACTCAGACCGAAGTTTTGGAGATCGCAATGAGACTGCACGAGACCCCGATACAATATCCTAACCTGGGAGTGCAACAGATCCACGTGCAGTTGAGAAAATTGTGCCTTGAGATGCAAAGTTTGAAACAAGACATGAAAACTCACCTAGAAGTGCGTGAGGAGGTATGGTGCATAAAGTGCAAAGGCCAAGGGCATGATAAGGACCATTGTCCAGTCTTCACGAACTACCTAGTGAGAGGAGGGCCAGTGCCATTGAGACCAGAGGCATAAGCAGGGCCGAGTGCAGCGCCTGCATTATGGTGCGCAATTTGTCAGATAAGAGGGAAGCATGCTACAGATAATTTCCACCTATTACAGAAGTATATGCAGCTGTCCCATCAATTTTTCTGTAATTCTATAGGTCAGTAGGCCATGATGAGCGTACCTGTAGAAGTTATGAACTGATGATGGATAGGACTCCTACCTATAGAGTCCAAACTGAAATGTGAGCCCTCGATCAAAATGCGGGGATGGCACACACTGGATTTCAAAGGCGTGGATGCGGTTGAGGTGGAATGGGACCAGGAAGGGGTCACAGACAGTTGATTTGTTACAATTTGCGAAGGGCCAAGGTAATATGCCCACGAATGTACAAATCTGACGAGAGCATCATGTTTATATTGTACCATTTTGATCATGAGACAGAGGACTGCCCCACACTGATAGCGAGGTTGCGCGATAAAGGAACTCTCCAGCCTCCCTCGACTCCGAACCTGCAAATGATGAGGTCTGAGTCACGCGAGGAGGACTTGAATGTAAACATCATGCTCCGAAGTGGTATCACGACAGGAGATGACAAGGGCAAGCAACCCGAAGAGAGTGCTTGGGTTTGCAATACTCCAACAAAGGAACCAGAGTTTTAGTTGGAGCGCACGAAGGAGACATTCATGGAAGCTAAGAAGAGCTTCATGGAGGCCTCCACTTCAGGTAGTAAAGACAAACTGGAACCAGAAATGGACCCATCAATGCTCACTACCTTTCTGGAGACATGTATGAAGCTGTTGCATGATAGCAAAGTGGTGAAGGGGCTGCAAGAACTCATCACTAAATGTACTGGACTAGGAGAACCACGCGTAGTCCAGAAGCTTGGGAAGCACACAACACAAATAGGAAGGGAGATGAGATTGATTACGCAAATTGGAGAATATGAAATGGATCAAGTGATTTTGGATCTAGGATCAGATGTGAACATCCTGCCAAAGCAGACATGGGATCGCATGGGCAGGCCCGCGTTGCAATGGTCTCCTATTCAATTGCGAATGTCAAACCAACAAAAGATCCTACTGATGGGAAGATTACAGGGAATAATGGTAGATATCAAAGGTACGAGTGCACCTACAGATTTCAAAGTAATAGAGATTGTTGATGACAACAATCCCTATCCCACACTACTGGGAATAGATTGGGCCACTGACATGAATGGAGTGATAAATCTAAAGAAGCACAAGATGATTTTTGAGAAAAACTCACTACGTGTTAGGTCCCTATAATACTAGTGATTACCCCATTACTATTGTAGTTGTATCCCTTATTAATATTGTTGTGCCCCTATTGTCCCCATATTGTTATTACTGTGCCCCATAGAATCCCTCTATTGTTATTTTTGTGGCTTTATATTATTATTGTTAGGTCGGCTGGGTTATTTTGTGACTCCTTAGACTCCTATATATAGAAAGGAGGTTTTATCATTTGAATCATCCAAGAATTGTTCATTTATGTAATGTAAAGGAGGTTGCCCTCTAAAAGAGGCTGAATTCTAAGGCGTTGATCTATCTTTTCTATCTTTTCTTGAGATGGTTTCAGAACATTTTCAAATTCTCCTTAGATTAATTGATATATTTTAGATGTTATCTTGAACTTATGTTTTAGTTTTAAGGCTCAACAAGATGTCACCTGAACATTTAAGATGCAACTATATGAGAAAAAAAATCTTTCCTTTCTATGAAGCTAGACTAACCAAGGGAAGAATTTCAATCAATAATGCATCAAACAAAATGTATCACGCAAAATGCCTTCCACTAACTTTCACTTTCGTCTTCCAAACATAATGCCAAAAGTAAAAATATTGTCAGCTTTCACTATCCTAAATTCAACTTTTTAAAAGAAAAATGGTTTTACTTTACTAAGATGCATTTATATGAATTATGTTTTTCTTTTTGTTTTGAATGATTTGATGCACCCAATACAGTTTTTAGCTTTCAATCACTGAAAAAATGTAATCTATTCTCAATGATGAATCTAAAAAAATAAATTTTCAATGCAACTAATCTAATGCATTTTCACAAAAATTAAATTTCGAAATACAAGCTAAAACAAATGAAAAATGATGTTTTCAATGATTTCCATAGAAAACAACACTCCATCAATCAACAAAACAAGCATGTCAATGACACTAACAAGTAGAAAATGATGACCAATTGACTAAAAACCCTAGAACTCAATCAAATTTCACTTTGAAGTCAACGAGACAAATTTTGTAAATTAATTAAGGCAATCAATCAAAAAATTGGCAAATCCAAGCATACAGGATGGGAAAAGACCTTAGGGGCTAAGACACATTGGATTCTTAGGAAGAAACCTAAAAAATTCTCACATTCAAGGATCATCGCTACTTTATATACACAAACCCATGATTATCGCTAATTTTCATAGGCAAACCCACGATGGCATCACTACTTTGTATAGCAAAAGTAGTGATGATTTCAGCATGACCAAATAGTGAATAAAAAAATTTCACGGCAATTGTAAAGGTAAAAATCGTGATGCCATCGTGACTGTTAAGGCTAAACCCACAATGGGAAAGGAATATGGGAAAAAAATAAAAATATTCCAAGAAACAATCAAGAAATGACACTCTAAGGCAGTGGCCAGTGATGGTATACACCCAGACTGATGCAGACAAGCCGAAAAATCAATGGTTGGTCAAACTAGTCAAAAGATCAGGGTGAAGGATTAGATGGAAATGATCATAGGCTCTCCAGTGGAGTCGCCATTTTTTTGTCTAGGTAAATCTTCTCTATGGACAGAGACTATCCCTCTAGCCCAATGAGTGGGTCTAGAAACTGAAGTGACAATCAACTAGACATCTTCCTAGGTTACAATTGAAAAGAAGAATGAAGGAGATGGCCTACCTCGTTTTGATGCTATTCCAATTTCCTTTTTGAGGACCCTGAACCACTTGTGTCACGGCTTATTCCTACTTCTCTTATTGTTTATGCACCTGCACAAGTGATGAAGACACAAAAAGGCATGCCAAAACAAATAGCAACCTACTTAACTGATCAAGGAATGTCAAGCTAAATGATACATGAACATTTAGATTTTGAGAAGATGAACCAGCAATTGTATATTATTAGAATATAAAGGGAAACTTACAACCAAAGCCTTGATGTTGATACGCTCTCCTTGAGTGGTAATCGAAGTCCAAGCCAAGAACTCTCCAAGCACACCTTCTCCAAGTCAAATTAATAGCCTCTAGGCACAATCTTAGCATAAGGGTGCAAATAGACTTAGACCAACCCAACCTCTAACCTATCCAACCATTTGGGAATGGGAGAGGATGAATATAAAGGTTGGGAAAGGGAGTTAGGATCTCTCCAAAGATAGGATTAGGCCCTTATCTCAAGGAGGTAGCTCATAGGGATAAGACCAAGAGCCCAATTTGGGAGAATTCGACCTCATCTATGCTGAACAACCTCTAGCTCACCGCTTTGGAAGTTTCTAGATCATGAAGCTTCTCATGCCCTTTGGGAAAATTTCCTTTTTGGGTCATCGTGGGTATACAAGTAAATAGAGAGATGCCATAGTGGGTCGAGTATAGTGCAACATGTGATCATTGCGGTTTTGGGCTTCATAAGAGTGATGATCCTCAAATTAGGGTTTAAGAGCTATTTCCTTCAGGGTAAGCTCAAGGAATTTTCCAATCAATGTCTTAGGGAGGATCTGAACTGCATATATGAATGAGTACATTACATTATGGCCATATTTCAAGCACTTCAGGGTATGTCACAAGGAAGTGCAGGAGGTGTGACAAAATACTGCGTAACAATCAGTGCAATAGCATTTTTCATTTAATTACAGATTTCTCGATATGCTATGTAATCAATAACTATTACTATTTGGTGTGTGATATTTATTACACAAAACACTCTCAATAAATGGAAATTGAAAATACCAAAGTGGAAGTTTACGGGAAGTAGTGGTAATAAATCTAGGAAGTCCAAAGCCATCTCATTTTTTTACTTCGCAAATTGCTACTGCTTTAATATCCTCGATATACGTGTACTAAGTGGTAGAAATTTATGAACTAAAATAAATATGAATTCATTGTCATCATGACAATTATTATACAAATAATCAATACAACAACATAGAAATATTGTGCGAAAACATGATCAGCTAGCTCAACCACAAAATGATTTCATGGTTGTGCTAGTGTTTTCTACGTGTTGTTACCCCCCGTTCTCACAATTTTCTTTCACATATTCTCGATGCGGTTGTTGGGTTTGGAGCCTAATTATCTTCTATATTCAAAGGTATCGCTACATTGGACCCCAGTTCGTAATGGGGCGGCAACGCCGCCCGTAAAATATTCGTTACAGGGAGGGTCTTGGGGGGCGACTATGACCTTTGGGAGCCCCCCCCCCCCAGCAGGGGGATCAGGGGCAGCACCCCCGAAGCTAAGAATATATGTAAAATTTCCTTGTAAAATGTTGTAATTTCGTAGTCAATCTGGGTCGTTCATTAGGCAGACATCTGACAATAGAAGTTATGTTTAATTTAGGGTTTTTTGCCCTAGAAGGCAACCCCTCGCTATATATGAGGGAATCATATTGTGTCTATGTATATCTGTATTTTGAGTGAGGAAGAGATAGGAGATTAAGAGAAAAGAGGGAATTATAGCGAATCTGTTGTAGGTTGTATCTCTTTAGTTTTCTAGATAATTTAAAAAGAAGGACTGGTTGTTTCTCCATGGACGTAGCCTAAACTAGGTGAACCACATATATCTGTGTCTCTCTTGTTTTATGCGTTTTTTGTGTTTATATTTCCGCAATATTTTATGTATTCCATTGCTCTGTAATATATAATTCTCTAACAGCATTGTGCAAAATGGACTTAGTATGTGTCAATTAGCCAAAAAATTGCCAAAATGGTTTACATTTAATTTTTTAATGCTGAGTGTTGAGTGCTTTGTAAATTGTTGCTTTGTTTACAACTACTAATCATTACACAATGTGTTATATTAAATTCTATTAAGCACTTGAACAATTTCCTGAAAATGTGTTGATTAAGTACTACTTGCACTATCACATCTATTGTATCATGTCAATACATATTTAAGAAGTACATTTAGATTTAGATTTAATTAATTTTCTAATTGATGTTAATGCATACCACCAAACATTGAGTAAGTTTATATGACATTTCGCATGTGTCAAAAAATCATGAAAATTGATGCCTTGCATCTCACATGCATAGAAAAAGAAAGAAAAATAAAATCACTATGGCATCGGTTTATGCAACCGAGAAATGTGTGTGGAGATACGAAAAGCAGGAAATGTAAAGATTCTTCCACACAAAATCCTTTGCTCACACTAAAAACACTTTACCTTTCACATTAAAATGGTAATTGTTTGGTGTGAACGAATATCCATTGAAACATTATTTTGTATTGTTACTGTATCACATAGTACTTTAGCCGATATTGGAGTTTTATGTATATAAAAATAATTAATGTTATGTTTTCATTGTGCAAAATGCATAGGTAAGGAAGAAATTTTCATTGTGTGGAGTACAGAACAAGAGCGATGAATGCTTCCTCCACATTTCCACACTTTGTACAACGAAATTAACTCAATTAAAAAACAAAGATTTAAATATTCAACTTTACCTGAATTTTAAAAGATTAAAACATATACCTACAAGGTTTCGATAATCAAAATAATAAAACTTACCCTACATATATGTTTTCATTACACAATTTATTATATAATGCGACAACCTGCACTAACGGATATTAAGTACGTTGCAAACAGTTCAACAACTGATATTAAAAAATTATTATGGCTTGCGCCACATAGCTGCATATATTAGAATCATTTCAAATCCACTCTATGAAATGTAATTGGAGGTTAACTTATCTATATACTATTCTAACTACTGATATAAAAATATGGAAAAATAAAGATGACATATAGAACATTGCAACAAGTGTACAGAATCAAAAATGTCTATTGATAGCTATATTTAGATTTCCAATGCCATTTACATAAAAAAAAATTGAAAAAATAGGTTCTTTACGTAAGTGAGGGGGCAAGGGTAACTTGCATTATTTTTATTGATAGGTGGTTGTCATTGATGTCAACCCAAGAAGCACGAGGATCTACCACGATCTTCAATGGTATATTTGATATGGAAATTCATGGAATCTCGTGTCAGGATCCTTCTAGATAGGTTCTCCTTGATGAGATGTTTTTGTTGATATGTGGTATGCCTCGTGGTTGCTTCTGGTATGGTTTGAGAGAAAATTTAGTTTGAAATTGAAGACCGAGTTTTGTGGGTTAAAACCCCAAGGGGTAGTGACATGACACCTCCTCCTATGGTTATCAATATATGACATTGTTTATCACCGTAATCTCACCACGTATAAGTTACATAACTCGAAGAACCAAAGACAATAAACCAATCACTGACTTCATAGCCAAGTAGGACCATATGCACTAAGCCAACCATTGATTTCAAATTTTAGTGGAATTTAAAAAAAATCTAGAAAAATATTAAGGGTTAATAATTAGTTAAATTAAGGGTCACTTATCAACTTTTCACGTCATAAGATATAATTCTTAGGTTTCAAAGCCAACAATTAAATCACATTCCCTCCATTAATTAATCTAAAAATTCTTCTACGATCAAAATATAGTTAAAAATATATGAATATCAATATAATTCAAGGGATGTGGATCTTTCTTCAATCATAAGATAATTAATTCCTCCAATGTTTATGAAGCCTGTCTTACAACGTTCAATTGAGAACCCTATATTATATATTAAGAGACATTTGACATAGATTGAATGCATGAGGAACTTAACAGATATATCTGAAATTTCGAGACTACCCTACAAGCATATCAACAAAGATCCTTTTGGTTAGGGTTTAGATTAGTTGCAGGGGTAAAAACTAAGAAGTATTACAATCTATAAGGGTTATCGAAGTGCTTCCCTTGTTAAAAGTTCTTGGTTTGAAGCTTAAATTATAGGACCACAAGGAACAACTCACCTAAAGGCCTCATCACATTGCAAATTGCATTATTTTAGGATAACGAAGGTTTCCAAAGTTAGTCACAAGGCCTCAGTTTGAAACTAAGAGTCCAGGTATGCAATTTAAGGTTTTCATCCTCATCAAGGGCCATATTTTGCAAATAAAACTATCAGTCTGCCTTTTAAGGACTAACATTGAGAAGTCTATCCAGAACATTATAACAAGACTATAAGCAAAGTCTTGGACATGACTACTAGACTATTAAAGTGTTTCAAGTGATTAACTGTGTTTTGAAGGACCTATTGACATAAATTGCTCTAGAATTGTAAGTATCTTCTTTGATAAGGATTTCATTACATGGTTAGGTTTGTATCTAAATATCTTAAGGTTTTATTTTAAAGTATTGAAGGGTTTTGTACTAAGCTTGATTAGGATCTGCATAAAATGTGTAATTAAAGGTTATTAAAACTCTTGTATAGTTTTCACAGTTTGTCATAAGATCTAGGTAGAATTGAAAGCATTCATTAGGTCTGTCCTAGTAAATAGTTTGTCCAATATTATATGGTTGATAGTAATTGAATAAACCAAGAACAAAACGACAATAAGCAAATCACAAGCTCAATTCAGGTAATATGGTAGTCATTTAATTTTTTACTTTCACTATTATGTACTTACATGTGTATTGCAGGAAAAGGCATGTTGAAGGGTATCTTGTTTTGTTTTGGGACTGGGTCTTGTTTGGGAAAGTTTGTATGCAGGTAGAAGAAGACTCAATGACATATAGGAAGCTCAAGTTACAATCATCATCACTTGAAGGCAGCCTTGCAAAAGGACAATTCCTAAAAATAGAGAAGCCATCTTATCCTATCATCAACAACTATCCATGTATTAAGAAGAATCTTCATGGTAAAGAGTCTAATCATTGTAACTGGGCCATTTTCTCTGTTACGAGAGCCCATAATTGCTAAAAGAGTCAAATTTCCTAAGAGTTGTAAAAGACATTGTTGGGGACAATCAAATTTTATTGTCAAAGTATATCGGGATAAGGGTATGGTCCTAGTGTTGTCTATCATTTATTGAAAATCATTATATCGTGGATCATCTTCCCTGGTACATGAGTCCACATATTTCATCTATTTTTGTCTCTACAGGGTGGAAAGGTGGTGCTAGGCAGCTGAATGAAGTCACCTACAAGTTGGGGCCTGTAAACACTTTAGGGTGGAAGGGTGGTACTAGAGTGAGTTATGGCTCACTTGAGTGTTGAGGCATCCATTCAGCTAACTACTGATAAAACTAGGGCGTTGGGGCATCCTTCTAGTGGGAGATGGAGAAAAATGATTTTCTAGAATTCCAAGAAGTTGTAACTTCATATCAGTTGGGGTTGAATATTAAAGAATTTATTAGAAAAGAATTCGGTGGTTTTTTACCCGGGAGGGTTTCCACCCAAAAATCTTGTGCCTACTGTCTATATTGTGTTTTCTTGTTTACTTAATTTATTAAACATTAATATAAATAACTAAAGAATAACTAATACTATGAAAAATATTAATAAAGTGCTAATTCCTACGAAATACTTATTCACCCCCCCTGTATTTCCAACAATTGGAATCAAAACTTGGTTCCTTCAGTAGCAGTTTAACAACTGGAAGAAGATAATGGATTACACCAAGAATATAGTTCCTCTATTTAATGGAGATAACTATGCACTTTTAAGCGGAAGGATACAATTCATTTACTTGAGCAAGGATATGAAGTTTTGGAAATTTTCGAGCATGTCTAAAAAACAACAACAAATGAACAAGTTAAGAAAAATATCAAAAATAATGCCAAAGAAAAATATCTTATAATAAGTGGGATTACTGAAACTATCTATGTTAAGGTATTGGGTTGTAAATAAACTAAGGAACTATGGGACAAGATTCAAAATATATATGCAGGAGACTCAAAGTTCAAGGATTCAAAAAATCGAATTTATAGAGCTCAAGTTCAACAACTAAGGATGAAAGAAGATAAGAACATTGAAGCTTACTTTCAATGTGTAGATGAAACACAAAATGAATTAGAAGGATTAGGAGAACCAATTGAAAAATGAAAATTCCTTAGAACTCTTCCAACAAGGTTAATCCTATGGTTTCTGTCTTAGAAGATAGATTAGATCTAAGAAACTTGAGTATGGACAAACTACATGGGATAATTACAACATATGAAATGAGGATTGAAGAGGAAAATGGTTCATTTAATATAGAAACAACATTTATGACATACAAGAAGATCAAGAAGTGAAAACAAGTATTCAAACCTAGATCTAGTTGTTGTAAAGAGGAAGAAGAAGGAGAAGAACTTTTAGATGAATAATTTGTGTACATTACAAGGAATTTGAAAAGAGGAACATGTAAGTACAAAGGAAAACTTCCAATGCTATGCTTTGACTGTGGTGAGATTGGTCATTTTTTTGCTAGGTGCCCTCATAAGAATGAATCATGTACAAAAGGAAATAAGGGTCAAAGAAATTTCAACAAGCAAGGTAAGAAGAAAGGGTTAAATAAAAACTTCCTCTCCAAGGAAGATAGTTCCTCATATGATGATGGAAGTGACAATGATGAAGAAAACAAGGAAAGAGTATTATTTATGGCTAAGCATAACAAAAAGGAAACACCTAACGAAGAAGAATAAATGACTAAAATCAAATTTCAAAACAAAATTTTCACAGTTATAAAATAACTTAAAGCGGAAAGAAAAAATATTAATTCTTTGGAAGCCAAATTGAAGGAGGTAAAAGAACATGCCAATAATATCAACACATGTTATAATAAGTCAAAAGAATTGAATAATCACTCAAGAATGAGTTAAAAGAAATAAATGAGGCAAGGGAAGAACTAGAAGCCCAAATAGTCTCTCTACGAAAGGAAGAAAAAAGGGGAAGTGTTTTGGAAAACTTTGCAAATAGCTCTAAGACCTTGGATGAACTCATTAGCAACCAAAGGTCATATAGAGATAACACTGGTTTATGTTACAAAGAAACATTTGAAAAGGGTTCAAGCTCCTCTATGAAAGAAAAGGCAAATGGATAGAAAACCTATACATAAATTGTTAAAGGGTCTATCAAGCAAGGAAATTTCCTAACTAAACTAAAAGGGCAAGATATGCAAGAAGGCTCTTAGAAAAAGGTTCCATGAAGAAGGTTTTCTCCTAGGTATCAATGTGTCTTTCATGGCTTTTTCTATTCATGTAAAAATTTTGGACATAATGCTATAGAATGTTGTACTTATGGTTGGAACAAAAACAACTTTGGAATACCCTTTAGGAATGGTTATTCTAGAAATTTGCAAGCAAACCTCAGGAAAAGTTTGTTAGGTCTCTATAATACTAGTGATTCCCCCATTACTTTTGTAGTTGTATCCCTTATTAATATTGTTGTGCCCTTGTTTTCCCCATATTATTATTGTTGTTCCCCATAGAATCCCTCTATATTTATTTTTGTGCCTTTAGATTATTATTGTTATGTCAGCTTGGTTATATTGTGACCCCATAGACTCCTATATATAGAAAGGAGGTTTTTTCATTTGTATCATCCAAGAATTGTTCATTTATGTAATGTAAAGGAGGTTGCCCCCTTGAAGAGGTTGAATTCTAAGGCATTGATCTATCTTTTATATCTTTTTATGAGCTAGTTTCATAACATTTGGTATCAAAGCTTTGGATTCTAGTGTTTCGTTGCTCCAAACAGGTCATCCTGGAATTTGCGCTATAACTTTTTTTTTGCAACATTTCAGGCGCTACAAAAAAAAAAAACCCATTTGGGCCGAAATCATTCTGAACCTCGAATCCAAATTTCAAATACTTTCTCACTATATTTGCGTAGATATGATCTAAAAAAGTTGGAATTTTTGGAGACTCCCAAATTACATTCCAAACAGGTGACCTGGGGGAAATCCTCATAACTTTTGTTTTAGATCTGAAGGTCAAAACAATGACACGTGGCACTTCATATAAGTTTCCTCTTCTGTAAAGGTATATAATCAGGTCATCTTGGGAGATTGTGCATAACTCTTTCTTGGAGAATCTAAATTTGATCAAACTGGTGGCATTGGAAAGAGGACACAGAGGACTACTGCATATCTCAATTTCAGAACTAGATGATCCAAAATTATAGAGATACATCAAATTCAATATCGAGCTCCTACAAAGTGAAAAAAGGTGTGTAATTTTTTTTAATTTTTGCATAAGCTTGGTTTGAAAAATTAGTTTGAAGGAATTTAAAGGGCATAGTAAAGCATTATTATCAGTAATTGATGTCCCAAGGAAAGAAAATTCAAACACCTAGTAAGCAACCTAAAAGCGCTAGCATGACTCATGAAGAAGAGGAAGAAATGCAACATGATATATCAAAATTACGAGACCAAGTGCAACAAATGTCACTCACACAAAAAGTAACAGAATCTAAGATGGGTGGTTTAAGGAAAGATGTAGAAGCTAAGATGTATGGTGTGGAAGCTAAGATGAATGACATGGAAGCTAAGATGGATGATTTGCAGATAGATTTGAAGATAGACATGGAAGATTTGAAGACAAATTTGACAAAGTTTCTACAAGAAATGCTTACTAATGGTGAAAGGCTAGTAAAGGAAAATCATAATGAGAACAAAATAAATATTAATCATGATTTCATAGACTCTAATGTTGGATCAAAGAACCACCATATTCCAAAAATCAATATGAGGAATTTTGATGGCAAGGATCCTGCAACATGGATACTACAAATGGAGAAATTTTTCGATCTCCATAATGTGCAAAACACACAAAAGGTACGTATTGCAACTTTATATTTGGAACCAAATCAGTTTGTATGGTATCAATGGCTTTGCTCTCGTAAACAATTTATCACTTGGGCAATTTTTACGGAAGAATTGATAGCACATTATGAGGATACAAAAAGAAACACTTTTTATAGCCAATTGATAAGTCTCAAACAAAAGGGTTCAATAATGGAGCACATTGAGGAGTTCCAAAAATTGAACATAAGGGTAAAAGATATTCCAGAGGATCATAGGATTGATGTGTTCTTAGGGAATTTAAAGGATAATATCCAACATGAGGTTTTCCTTTGGGAACCTAATTCATTGGAGAAGGCATTCAGGTTAGCGAGAAAAATGGAAAGCAAAATTATGGTAACCAGGAAGCCTACCACTCACAACTATAAAGATGGAAGTGTTGTCGCCCCTAGCCTTCCACAACCTATAAGGTTGACACGACAACAATTGGAAGAAAAAAGAGCAAAAGGGATTTGTTACAGTTGTGATGGAAAATACACTAAAGGTCATAAGTGTGTTGAGAAGAAATTATTCTACATAGATTGTGAAGAGGAGGAAGAAAAGGAACAAGAAATGTCAAAAGAAGAGTATATACTCCAGGAACAAACCCTAGATAAATAAGTAATGAATACAACCATATCTTGTAATCCATTGGTTGGAATTACCACTCCTTAAACTATCAAGATAGAAGGACATATCAAGAAGAAAAAGGTAAGAGTGTTGATTGATTTAGGAAGTACCCACAATTTTATTCATTGTAATATAGTGAAAGAATTGAATTGCTTCCTATATCTAGCACCAATGTGTCAAGTGATGGTTGCAAGTGGAGGAACCATAAATTACTTTGGAAAGTGCTATAATATCAAGCTATCCATGGGAGAATATGTATTGAATAGCCCTTTCCATTCCAATGGGAGGTGTTGATGTTGTACTAGGAGTCTAATGGCTACAATCCTTGGGCACAATAGCTTTTAATTTTCAAGAACTTTTCATGAAATTTTCTACAAAAGGAAAGGAAGTTAAATTAAGGGCTATTGCAAGGAAACCAAGAAATATAATCAGCTCTAATGGTATGACAAAGCTTCTAAAAAAGGAACAACGAGGTGTAATTGCACAATTATGTTCACTAGATGTTTCCACATCGAAATCATCTATTTCTCCCGATCTCCAAAAAGTCTTGGACAATCATTCCAAGGTATTTGAGACTCCCAAAGGTCTCCCACCTATTCGTGATCATGATCATGCTATTCATTGGATTCCAGGAAGTGTTCCTCCATACACTACGCCGTACAAATATCCCTATGCCCAAAAGAGTGAAATTGAATGTATGGTTGCAAAAATGTTAGAGGCTGGTATAATTCAACCTAGTCAAAGTTCTTTCTCTACTCCACTAGTATTTGTCCACAAGAAGGATGGATCATGGCACATGTATCCGAATTATAGGGAGCTCAACAAGCTCACTATTAAAGATAAGTTTCCCATTCCTGTCATTGATGAATTATTGGATGAATTGCACCTTTTACATTTCAAGGTTTGATGAATTGCATTTTCAAACCCTTCCTTAGAAAATTTTTGTTAGTATTTTTTGATGATATACTAATCTACAGCAAGTCTTGGAAGGATCATGTTGAACATGTTGACAGGGTGCTACAACTATTGGAGGAGAAACAATTATATGCAAAAGATCCAAATGTTTCTTTGGAGTACAAGAGGTGGAATATCTGGGTCATATTGTATCTCATGAAGGAGTTAAGGTAGACCCTAGCAAAATTAAAGCCATTAAGGAATGGAAAATCCCCCACATCCATAAAGCATCTGCGAGGATTTCTCGGGTTGACAGGGTATTATCGCAAGTTTGTTAAGAATTATGGGAAAATAACAGCACCTCTAACAATATTGTTGAAGAAAGATGCATTTTCATGGACTCCGGAAGCAACAAAGGCCTTTGAACATCTTAAAGAGGCAATGTGCCAAGCACAGGTCTTAGCTACACCGGACTTCACAAAAACCTTTATTGTGGAATGTGATGCTTCAGGAAATGGAATTGGTGCTATTCTAATGCAAGAGGAAAGACCCATTGCTTTTGAAAGTCATCCAATCAGGGGAAAGTTTTTACACAAAGCTATTTATGAGAAGGAAATGTTGGCAATACTCCATGCACTTAAGAAATGGCGACCCTACCTAATGGGAAGACACTTCAAGGTAAAAACGGATCATGTAGCCTTAAATACTTTTTAGAACAAAGATTATCCTCTGAAGAGCAATGAAAGTGGGTCACAAAGATGTTGGGTTATGACTTTGAAATCATCTACAAAAAAGGGAAGCAAAATGTGGTGGCAGATGCACTCTCAAGAAAGGATGAGGATGTGGAAGCATTGTTGTGTGCCATTTCTATTATCCAACCAAATTGGATAAACAAAGTAAGGGAGGAATGGAATAATGTTGAATAAGTGTGGGCACTTATTCGAAAGTTACAACAAGATTCCAATACATCTGATACATTTAGCTAGAAAAATGATTTGTTATGGTACAAAGGTCGGTTATACCTTTGTAAGACTTCCAAACTCAAACAAAATATTCTTATGGAATTGTACACTTCTCCCTAAGGAGGGCACTCAGGATTTTTAAAAACTTACCACAGGGTTAAGAAGGATTTTTTTTTGGGATGGCCTTAAATCGGATATTCAA
>APFE031460925.1:55289-72128 GCA_000404065.3 Pinus taeda
TGTAAGTGACAGAGATCCCATTTTCACTGGAAATTTTTGGACAGAATTATTTCTTGTATTGGTACTCAGTTAGCTCATAGCTCATCTTATCATCCTCAATCTGATGGGAAAACTGAGATAGTAAACAAATGTTTGGAAGGATATCTTCGTTGCTTTGTATCTAATAAACAGACACAATGGGTCAAATGGTTGCCTCTATCTGAATGGTGGTATAACACTTCCTTCCATACAGCAACAAAAATGACCCCATTTATGGCACTTTATGGATATCAGCCACCATCCATCACATCATATTTAAGAGAAAATTCTAAGGTTCAAGCAGTGGAACATCACATCGAACATCAACAACAAGTCCTCCAACTCTTAAAGGATAACCTCGTGCTGGCACAGAATAGAATGAAACAATAGGTAGATCAACATCGCATCGAAAGAAGTTTTGATGTAGGTGATTGGGTATTCCTACGGCTACAATCATATAAACAAATGTCCCTCAAGCAAGATAAGAAGGATAATAAATTATCACCAAAGTATTATGTTCTGTACAAGGTGTTGCAAAATATTGGTGCTATGGCATACAAATTGGAGCTTCCTGCAGCTTCTTGAGTGCACCCAGTTTTCCATGCTTCATGTTTAAAGAAGGTTATAGGCGACAAGCTCCCAATTCAAACAATATTGCCAGAACTTGACGAGGAAGGAAAAATTATATTGGAACCGAAAGCAGTCACAAAAAAAAGAACTCGACAGCTACGAAATCGATCAATTTCAGAGTATCTCATCAAGTGGAAGAACTTATTCGCTGAAGATTCCACTTGGGAGGATGAGAATTTTTATACAGAAGCATCCAGAACTACTCAAGTGTTGAGGACAACACTTTTTTAAAGGAGAGGGGCATGTTAGGTCCCTATAATACTAGTGATTCCCCCATTACTGTTGTAGTTGTATCCCTTATTAATATTGTTGTGCCCCTATTGTCCCCATATTGTTATTACTGTGCCCCATAGAATCCCTCTATATTTATATTTGTGCCTTTATATTATTATTGTTAGGTTGGCTTGGTTATATTGTGACCCCATAGACTCCTATATATAGAAAGGAGGTTTTGTCATTTGTATCATCCAAGAACTGTTCATTTATGTAACGTAAAGGAGGTTGCCCCCTCGAAGAGGCTGAATTCCAAGGCATTGATCTATCTTTTTGTGAGTTGGTTTCATAAAAAATTTACAACAGGTTTGACTATCTAAGAAATGAAGTAGAATGACATAAATGCAACAATTTTAGATGTTTGGCTAAATATTTCATATTTGTGGCTCCTCGAAAGGAATCAAAACAAAATCAAAATGAACAAGTTTGGAAGAAGAAATATGAAAGGTGCACTCTTTCCCTAAAAGATCAAAGTAAAAGATATGTTTGGTATGTCGATAGTGGTTGTTCAACACTGACCGAAGGCAAGAATAAATTTATATCTTTGAAAGAAGGAAAAGATGGAACAATATCTTTCGGAAATGATGAATCTTCAAATGTTATAGGAATAGGTATTGTCAAACTTGGAAGCAATGATGCTATAGCAAAATATGTTCTTCTTGTTGAAAATATGAATCACAGTTTTCTAAGTGTAGGTCAAATGTGTGATAAAGGACAAAATGTTATTCGACTCAAAGAAATGTGAAATAAGAAAACAAAATCCAGTCAACTTGTGGCTACTGCAAGTAAAGCTCTAAATGACATGTACACTTTGTATGAGGTCATTAAACGATGTTTCTTGGTGAAATAAGATGAGAGTTAGATATGGCATAGACGAATGGGACATATAAACTTTGACAACCTTGTAAGAATTAGCACAAAGTAAGTTGTGAGAGAGATGCCATTAATTTCAAAACCAACCAACATTGTATGTGAGCACTGTCAGCATGGCAAATAGACAAAAGTCAAGTTCAAGACAAAATAACACTTCACATCTCATTTTTGGAATTAATACATACGGATCTATGTGGACCAATGAGGACTAAAGGATTGAACGATGAATTATATTTTATGCTAATGATAGATGATTATACCAGGAAGATGGTTGTTACTTTCTTAAAGAAAAATTCTAAGGCACTCAAATGTTTCAAGATCTACAAGGAAATGGTTGAAAATGAAAATGATTTAAATATTAAATGTTTGAGATCTGATAATGGCAACGAATTTACCTCCAAAGCATTTGAATATTTTTGTGAAGAAAATGGAATGAATAGGTAGTTCTTAACAACCAGAACTCCGCAACAAAATGGATTTGTTGAAAGGAAGAATAGAACTATACAAGAAATGGCCAAAATAATGCTAAATGATTCAAAATTAGATGACAAATTTTGGGTTCAAGAAGTTGATACTATTGTATTTATATTGAACATAGATTTGCTTAGAAGCAATTGTGATATGAATCCATATGAACTTTGGAAAGGAAGACCAACAAATGTAAAATACTTTAGGGTATTTGGAAGCAAATGTTACATTAAAAGAGAATATAAGAAAACACAAAAAATTGATTCTTGAGTGGATGAAGTTATATTTGTTGTTTATTCACGCAAAATAAAATATTATAAATGTTACAATCAAATACTTAAATGAATAGCTTAAATAATCAATGTAACATTTAATGAAGACTATGGCTCAAAAGTTAGTGAGGAAATCTCACCTTCAAGAAAATTAGATATACACGAGTTAGAACTACAAGGGGTCAAAGAAGAAGTCCCAGAGCAAGAAAGATTGAATAAGGAAACAACTACCAACTAGGAAGAGATAAGAGATGAATAACATGTTGAAAAAAAAGCACCCTTGAATACCCCTAAATAATGGTATCAAAATAATCATCCTTCTAATCAGATCACTAGGGATCTCAATGAAGGTATATGAACTAGAAGAAACCAGTAGCTTCACGTACCACAACAAGTTCATCTTACTCTTTTAGCTACATTTGAGCCAAACAATTTTGAAGAAGCTATTCAAGATGAACATTGGGTAGCCGCGATGAATGAAGAATTGGACAAAATTGAGAAAAATGACACTTGGGAATTGGTCCCATGACAAAAAGATAAAAATGTTATTGGAACAAAATGGGTTTTCAGGAACAAACTAAATGAGGATGGATAAGTTACAAGGAACAAGGCATGCACAGGTTGAAGGAATCGATTTCGAAGAGATATTATCTCATGTTGCCATAATGGAAGCTATCAGGATGTTGTTGGCTTTTACATGTTCAAGAAAAATAAAAGTCTAACAAATGGACATAAAATCAACTTTTCTAAATGGAGACTTAGAAGAAGAAGTATATATAGATCAACCTGAAGGATTTGTCCTCACTGAAAAGAAATATTATGTTTGCAGATTAAAGAAGGCGTTGTATGGTCTCAAACAAGATTCTAGGGCGTGGTATGCTCGTCTTGACATATATTTGCAACAATAAGGATTCAAGAAGGGAAGTGCATATAGGAACCTTTATGTTAGGATTGAACATGATAGTATGAATATTATTAAAGTGTATGTGGATGATATAATCTTTGGGAGTGATGATGACAGGTTAAGTAAAAAATTTGCTACAAATATACAGAGTGAGTTTGAGATGTCACTACTTGGTGAGTTGATATACCTTTTTGGACTTCAAATATCTCAGCAAGACAAGGAATATTTATTTTTCAAACAAAATATATTAAGTTTGAACCGTTGAAGAGATTTCAAATGAAAGATTGCAAGCTGGCTCTCACCCCAATGGTGACAGGTTGCAAGTTGAGCATTGATGACTCATCCAAAGATGTAGATCAAAGGATGTATAGATCTATGATTGGTAGTCTTTTGTATGTAACAACTTTGAGGCTAGATGTAATGCAAACAGTCAGACAAGTAGCACAATTCCAAGCAGCACCAAAATAATCTCATGTCATTGTTGTGAAAATAATATTTTTATATCTTAAGGGAACATCATAATATGGATTATGGTATCCTAAGGGAAACGAGTTAACTATTGCAGCTTATACAAATGTAGATTGGGTAGGAAGTGTTGATGATCGTAAGAGCACCAATGGAGTAGACTTCTATCTAGGTGGTTTTATTGTTTCATGGTTTATCAAGAAATAATCTTCAATCTCCTTATCTACAACAAAAGCATAATGCATAGCATCATCTTCTTGTTGTATGCAAGTCCTCTGGATGAAACAAACCTTACAAGATCTTCAAGCTAAGTTCGATGAGCCCATTCCAATATTCTACGATAACACCAACGCCATAAGTATCTCCAAGAATCTTGTGATGCATTCAAAAACAAAACACATTCCTATAAAGTAACACTTTGTTAGAGAACAAGTTCCCAAAAAGAACATCAAAGTTGAATACATTGGGACAAAAGAACAAATCACTGATATCTTTACCAAACCATTGTCGCGTGAGACATTTGAGTATCTTCACCAAAAACTTAGGATTCTCCCAAGTCCTCATTAGACCACTCCATTATCTCATCAAGTAGAAAGGGGGAGTTAAGGCAGGTCACAAGTCCTTAAGAGAGGCAGGTTGTTGAGGGGAGTTACCCTTTGATAATGATGTCAAAGGGGGAGAGAAAGATTTGGAAGGTTAGAAGCATGGTTTCAAGGGGATTTATTATCACAGGAGGAGTACTTGTGTTGCCATCAATGCCAAAGGGGGAGATTGCTCATATGTGGTTGTCATTGATGTCAACCCAAGCAGCACCAGGAGCTACCCCAATATTTGATGGAACATTTGACATGGAATCTCATGTCAGTATCCTTCTAGATATATTCTCCTCAATGAGATATTTCTATTGACATGTGGTGTGCCTCATGATTCCTTTTGGTTTCAGAGAAAATTGAGTTTGAAATTGAAGACCTAGTTTTGTAGGCTAAAACCCCAGGGGGTAGTGACATGAAACCTTCTCCTATGGCTGTCAATATATGACATTGTTTATCACCATAATATCACCACATATAAGTTACATAACTCAAAGAACCAAATACAATAAACCAATCACTGACATCACAACCAGGTAGAACCATATGCACTAAGTCAATCATTGATTTCAAAATTTTGGTGGAATAAAAATAAATAAATAAATAAAAATAAAATCTAGACAAATATCAAGGATTAGTAATTAATTAAATTAAGGGTCACTTATAATTTTTTCACGTCATAAGATATAATTCTTAGGTTGCAAATCCATCAATTAAATCACATTCCCTCCATTAATTAATCCAAAAATTCTTCTATGGTCAAATGGTAAATATATGGTCAAAAATATATGAACATCAATATAATTCAAGGGACGTGGATATTTCTTCAATCATAAGGTTATTAATTCCTCCAACATTTATGAAGCCCGTCTTACAACCTTCAATTGAGAATCTTATACTATATATTAAGAGACATTTGGGGTAGATGGAATGCATGAGGAACTTAATGGATATATCTGAAATTTTGAGACTACCCTACAAGCATATCAATGCAGATCCTTTTGGTTAGGGTTCAGATTAGTTGCAGGGCTAAAAACCAAAAAGTATTAAAATATATAAGGGTTAGCAAAGTGTTTCCCTTGTTAGAAAGTCTCGGTTTGAAGCTTAGATTACATGACCACAAGGAACATCTCACCTAAAATTCTTGGAACATTGAAAATTGCATTATTTTAGGATAGCGAGGGTCTCCAAAGTATGCCACAAGGTCTCGGTTTGAAACTAAGTGTCTAGGTCTACAATTTAAGGTTTTCATCCTCATCAATGGCCATGATTTGAAAATAAAATTCTCGGTCTACCTTTCAAGGACTAGCATTGAGAAGTTTGTCCAGAGCATTATAACAAGGCTACAAGCAAAGTCCCGGACAAGACTTGTAACAAACCTGGTTAAAAATCCATGTAAAAATATATAATACCATGATCATGGGACACGTATTCCAAGCTGAATGGTGGGAAAAACATCCTAGTGGGTGTTCATTCAATTTATTATGGCTAAGGAAATTGGCAAAGGCATTGGCTAAGGCTTTGGAAAGGCATGAGGCATTTATTGGCATTTTATATGAAATAAAGGAAATTATTAGGAGAAAAGGAAGGTGAAATGTCACAGGTTGCATGTGAGGAGAAAAATGAAGGAAAATAATGGAAAATGAAGAAAATAGATGCCTCATTCATAAAAAGGCTTATGAGGATCAGTGGGCAGCTTGGTCAGTTCAGTTTTGGTGGAGCTCTCTTCTATTCTCTCTCCCTCTCTCATTCTTGGACACTTATAGTTTTCTTGGAGCACTCTTGGAGGGTATTGCATACTTGGAGTTTTGGAGCAAGAATGCAAAGGAAAAGCATGAAAGTGCAAGAGGACATCAAGATTAGTAGTTACAATGAGTTTTTCTTGTAGGTACCGAGTTGTATATATGTTTTCCTCACTATTTTTGGCATGCATCGCATATGCCTGTGGTTTATTGGTCATGATTTTTCACTGACATGGAGGATTGCCAGGATTGACAATGGAATTGCCTAACCTTTCCATTTACATGATAGCCGTGGTGTTGTGAGTTCATTTTTTTTTTGTGGTTGGTTCTCATGTTTCCTTAGCTTGGGTTGAGTTACTAGTTCCTGGAGCCTTGGTTGGACAACACTCTGGAGCCCTGTAACAACTTGGGTTAAGTTACTAGTCCTAGAGCCTTGGTTGGACAAACGCTCTGGAGCCCTTGGTGGGTTGAGTTACTAGTTGTAGAGCCTTGGTTGGACAAACACTCTGGACCCTTGTATAAGTTGTTGGTTGAGTTACTAGTCCTGGAGCCTTGGTTGGAAAAAACGCCCTGGAGCATTGGAAGGCTTGGGTAGAGAAAAATCTGATGATAGTTCTTGTGATGTCCAACTATGAGGTGGAATCACTGTTTGACGAGTTGAGGTGGTTTGGTCTTTAGAAGCTCCAAATGGTTTTGATTGATATGTTTATGAGATCCCACATTCATGCTTGGAATATGGTACGAGGGTGACTAGCTAAAAGAAAATTTTGGTTCAGCCATGTCTACAATCGGGTGGTACATGGAAGTTCCAAACCTGGTCGAATTTGCCTATGTTTAATAAAAGCTAAGTTCTCTTTCTTTTTTACTTTTTTATATGTGGATTCAGTGGTTGTTAGATCATTGTTATTTTCATGGTCTTATGTTGGTTATAAGCATGGTTAATTGACCGGTTCAGTCATGGTTATTTCATGTATTTACTTGTAATTATTAAAATGATGGATGCAATACATAATTGATGTCATAACAATTCAATGGAGAAGGTGGTGACTCTTCTTTTCATGTCTCGTAAAAGTTTTCATCATTCATGCTATGTCTTGTATCCTAGACCTGTAGATTGCATTGATGCCAAGTGTTTGACCGAATGTTAGTCCCAGTTGGGGATGGTCAGGCCTAGTCCTTGAGTTAGTTTTCGGTTTATTATTCTTGTCATCATGTGTTTAATGGATGTCAGAAGTTACAACAAGTTCTAGGAAGTGGCCAGAATTATGGGCTTGAAAAGTGCCTTAAATCTCATGGTCTTTGGCACAAATCTGCTGGAAATAGTCCCTGGATGCATGCATGCAAGCTTGTGGGAGCATCACGAGCTCTCTGGGTGTTGGCATGCCCATAGCATGGGATTATACAAAGGTTTAACAGCTTAAAAAATTAGTGGGACCCAGGGGCATGATACTTGAGTGGTTGGGTCGATGGCTCCTGGGAGTGTTGTTGCTGATGTGGAAGGTATGTTTGACATGTTTCTATCAAATCCACTTCCTTAAGGTCACCTAGGAGGTTGAATCATATCATATTAGCCTCTCGTCACATGTTTACCCTGGTTGACCAGTTACTTGGGTAGATGTACAAGGAGAGTGTTATAGGACTATTGAACTAGTAAAGTGTTTCAAGCCATCAACTAAACTATGTTTTGAAGGACCTATTGATGTAATTTTCTCCGGAACTGTAAGTATCTTCTTTGATAAGGTTTGCATTACATGGTTAGGCTCATATCTAAATATGTTAAGGTTTTCTTTTAAAGTATTGAAGGGTTTTGTACTAAGCTTGATTAGGGTCTGCATAAAATGTGTAATTAAAGGTTATTAGAACTCTTGTATAGTTTTCACAATTTGTGGTGAGATCTAGATAGAATTGAAAGCACTCATTAGGTCTGTCCTAGTTAAAAATTTGTCCAATATTAGATTGTTGATAGTAATTGAACAAGCCAATAACAAAATGAAAATAAGCAAGTCACACACTCAATTCAGGTACATGTGGTAGTCATTTAATTTTTTACTTTCACTATTATTTACTTACATGTGTATTGTAGGGAAAGGTAATTTGAAGGATATCTTGTTTTATTTTGGGATTGGGTCTCATTTGGGAAAGTTTTTATGCAAGTATAAGAAGAGTCAAGGACATAGGAAGCTAAAGTGACATTCATCATCACTTGAAGGTAGCCTTGCAACAAGGACAATTCTTGAAAACAGAGCAGCCATCTGAACATACCATCAACAAATATCCATGTATTGAGAAGCATTGTCAATGTCAAGAGTCTAAACATTGTAACTGGGCCATTATCTCTAATACAAGAGCCCATAATTCTAAAAGAGTCAAATTTCCTAAGAGTTGTAAAAGGCATTGTTGGGGAGAATCAATTTTTATTATAAAAGTATATCGGGATAACAATATGGTCCTAGTGTTGTCTATCATATATTGAAAATCATTGTCCCTAGTATAGGAGTCCACATATTTCATCTATTTTTGTCTCTATAGGGTGGCAGGGTGGTGCTAGGCAAGTGAATGAAGTCACCTACATGTTGGGGTCTGTAAAAACTTCAAGGTAGTAGGATGGTGCTAATATGACTTGTGGCTCACTTGAGTGTTGGGGAATCCATTCAACTGACTGCTAGTAAAACTAGGGTGCTGGGGCGTCCTTCTAGTGGTAGATGGAGAATAATGTTTTTCTAGAATTCCAAGAAGTTGTATCTTCATTTCAGTTGGGGTTGAAGATTAAAGAATTTATTGGAACAAAGTTCGGTGGTTTTTCGCCCAGAGAGAGTTTTCCACCTAAAAATTGTGTTCCTACTGTCTCTATTGTGTTTTTTTGTTTACTGCATTTATTGGGCATTAATATTAATAACTGAAGAATAATGAATGCTTTGAAAAAAAAAAAATTAATAATAATAAGGTGATAATTGCTAGGAAATATTGTTTCACCCCCCTCTCACTATTTCCAACAATTGTTTTTCACAGAGAAAGGGTGTGCGGAAAGTGCGGAGCATGGACTATATTATTTGCAACACTAAAATCACTTGACCTTTCACTTTAAAACAATATTTCGTTTAGTGTGAACAAATGTCCATTCAATCATTATTTTGCAGTGTTACTGTATAACACAATACTTTTTCTTACATTGCAATTCGATGTATTATTGTTACGTTTTCATTGTGTGAAATGCAGAGGTGAGGAAGAAGCTTTCATTATGCAGAGTACAGAAGAAGCACGATGAACACTTTCTCTACATTTCTTCACTCCATACAAAAAAATTAACCCAATCGAAAAGAAAGGATTTAAATATATAATGTTTCCTGAATTTTAAAGGATTAAAACATATAACTAAGAGATTTTAATAATTAAAATAATAAAAATTGCGCTACATTATATATTTACATTGGATTTTTTATTGACTAATGCGAGAACTTGTAGTGACATATACTGAGTGCATTGTAGATGGTTCATCATCCAATATTAAAAAATTAATTATGGCTTGCCCTGCATAGTCGCATAGATTAGAATCATTTTGAAATCCACTTGCATGGAAGGTAATTGGAAGTTAACTTCTCTATATAATATCCTAACTATTCATATGAAAACATGGAAGAATAAATATTTCATATAAAGCCAATGCAGCAAGAGTATGGAATCGAAAATGTTTACCGATAATTGTATTTAGATTTCCAATTCCAAATACATATAAACAAAATGAACAATGATAGTTTTTCTCATTTGGTAATGTCTATTGACCTATTTTTCAAGTTCCTATGATCGGAAAAAAAAAGTTGTCAGAACTAACATAAGTAAGGGATCTGTGAAAAAAGACATACACATGATGTTACTTTTTGGTAATTCATGTAAATATTTTACACAAATGCCTTTTATTATTGACCTGATTGCCTAGAGTTTATTACCAGTCAAAAGATGAAAATATTATTATAGTTTTTTATGAATAGATCCATATGCTAAATAACACATGTGAAAAACCAAGGCATATATGAACTAAAGACTATCAAACAAAGATTTTTGCACAATTAAAGCAAATATGCCAACTACTCACACTACATCTGCAAACAAAACAAAATGTAATTTGGTTAACCATTATCAACTTGCGTAAAAGTGTTGTATGAGATTATAATGTGTAGAAAAACTCTACAAAGGGCTAATGTCTATGAAAAAAACAAAATTTGTGTATCCACATTAACTTCTTTGCAGAAAATAAATGTATCAAAAAAGTCTATGAGGACTGAAATGTATATGAACATGCAAAACTAAGTATGGATAGTGAAAGGGAATAGTTAAGAGGAGTAAGAATGTACACAACCAATTATTATGCCAAAGCAAGTCATGTCATAGGCTAAATTATTTTTGAAAGTAAATAATGTATACAAGTAAAACCACAAAGCGTATCCTTGAAAACTTTTGCAAAAACATCATTTCAGAGAACTTCACAAAATTGGTAAACAAATTCAAAATTACAATAGAGTGACCATTGTTTTTGTTTGAAAAGTATTTAAAAATAAAGAAAAACACAAAACATATCCTAAAAAACTTTTATAAAAACATCATTTCAGAGCACTTCATAAAATTGGCAAACAAATTTAAAATTAGAACATAGTGATCATTAGTTGTGCTTGAAAAGTATTTAATAGTAACGCAAATAGTTACAGTAATAGGAATTGAAGTTAGATTCAAATACCAATTATCATAGCTATGATTTAAATAAACATCAAAGATGTAACATATTTCTGACAACCAAAATTGTTATTGAATATTCATTTTCTTTCCAATCAACAAAAGAACATTAGATACAATATAAAATCTCAAAGTATATTGTCAACAATTTATGCAAAACATCATCTCAAAATTGTCCACTAAATTGGTGAGTAGCCTCAGAATTCACAGAGAGAAATTATTCTTGAACAATAATGAATCTATTATAGTAACAATAATACTACATAGTTATTCATCATGGCTATGATTAAAATAAGTGCTACAAATGGAACAAATATATCAGATCTAAAACTATTGTTGAATGTTCATTTTTGTTGTCATCAATTATAGAAAGCGCGAAGCACATGCTCTAAAACTTGTCTTCAATCAATGTTTTTTGACAATGATAGAGAATTCAATTATAGAACATTGAATATAGTATAAAATCTCAAAAAAAATTCTCGAAAACTCGTGTTCAATTAATGTTTGGTAAATGTCACATAATTTATATCTATGCAAGATCTTAAGCAAAACAATTTCTTGAGAACCTTTACAAAATTGGTAAACAAACTAAAAATTAGAACAAATTAATTAGAAGTGCAACCATAATTGAATACAATCTTTGCAACTCCTGGTTTACCATGATCAATATTTTTTATTCTGGAGGTTGCTTATATCTATAATGAGACTTTTCTGATATCCTAACTCGCAACTTCTACACTTGTGCAACCAAAAATTGCTTAAGTTATGATAATACAATTAACAAATATGAGTTATCAAACATTTAAAAAAGAAAAAAAAACAAATGATTAAAGATTTAAGAATACTCATACCTTGAAAGTATATACAATTCTTGTAATCTATGGTCCTTATCGCCTTGTAATAGTTAAATTAATTACTTATCCATTTTGGAATCCGCATTAGAACAAACCAACAAATGTATTGTTTCAATTTATATGGAATAAATAAGATTACAAAAACCTATTGTATTACATCTATAATTGCCAACAAACTTTACTACTTCAAAACAAAATGCATATCCTATGCATGATTAATATACACAAAGTCTAGCCAAACATGAATTTCACCATGATCGCTCCAGTATGAATGTGAAATACGAACACGACATTGTTGAATAGGGAAATTTGTCCAAATGTGATCAATAATTGTCTTATTCTCAGAATAAAGATTCTCATTACTTCTTGTACTTTTTTGGAGCACACGTACTCTAATATTTTTTTACTTCGTTTTCTATTTGAATTGATGTCAATATTGAAATCTACAATAAGTATAAAAAGGTAATCACTAGGCGTGAATTGTGCCTTTTTTATTGCTATTGTTTTAATGATAGTTGAAACAAATACAAGTGGCGCAACATACACATTTTTATGCATATTCGACATTGGAAGTATACTTCTAACAAAACAAGTTTTATTATGTTATTGAAAATGTTTTTTGTTGATATGGTATCTATATTTTCTTGTATGAAAGTAAGTAGTCCATGAAGACAATTTGATATGTTGAAATCGAATTTGCAAAATTCAGTATTTGACGACGAAAAATTTAGATGCATTTTCTAGATACAAATAAGAATCATAACAGTGATTAGATCTTCAACACACACAATGTCATTCACATGAGAATGTAGACTTCATGTATTCAAAGTTGAAATCATTAAAGTATTTACATTTTCTATCAGATTTTCTATGTATTTTTATTTCCATGACACTTAAGTTCTTAAGTGTTTCATTTCTTCATTTTCTTGTTCACACATAAGTTATTTTGTGTTAGTTTTTGAAGAAGATACAATGGTTCTATGGTTCTAACAAGTAACAATGATGTGTAAACTAATGCATGTGTCAATATACCAGTCAGATCAAATGCAAGTTCATTCAACATTAAACCATTTTATCGATGAATTGTTCTAGCACAAGCTAAATGTATCATAATTTTTTTTCACACTATAGTTTTAAATGCTTGATATGACATGTAAATGGTTTTTAAACACGTAATATTGGAGTCCAATTAGAAGAAAATTTTTATCATATAGTTCATGGTACTTGTTTCTTTGCAATTTACTGATTTCTGGATTTACAAAATCTATCCATAATATACATTTTCCCTATTTTTGGTATAATTTTTGCATATTCCATCCGTGTCGTTAACAAGGCCATCCCTATATTATAGTTCTATCATATATATCAATGAGATAATTGCATTTGATAAGGATTCTTGATGGTAATATCATTTTTTCCCATATGCTACATAGCCTATTTCCTTACTATCATATTCATCAATCAAATCAAGAACTATTAGCTCTTCCTTTACATGTAATAACATTTTTTCATTATGCTTTTGTACATACTTGTTCCTATAAAATAGATATGGAAAAAATGGATCTAGTGGAGCAGGTCTATAGCACTTATCATTTATATATTTTATGTCTTCATCATATTATTGATCCACTCACGTTTTTTTAAGGATTTAAATGAATTTGTTGTCTTTTTGACACCTTGTGGTATGTAATTCATATCATTTCACTCTTTCCTTCCAGAAAATGTATGTTGTTTTTTCTTTTTCTAAAATTGGTTTTAAAAAAATTAGGGAATCTTTGATAGGATGTGCTTGGAACAAGTCACTTGAAAATATTAGATCAATATTTCCGAAATAAGCCAACGAAGTATGCCTTATTTCTCGAAAATGTATTTTAACTTTGTATAATAATGTTGAACCTATCAAAGATGCCTTATCGATAAGCATAACACAGTTGTTCACAATGTTTTTCCAATGTGTCTAATTTTTCAAGTTTAAGCAAAAGATATTTGATTTGTTAAATGGTAAATTAAATGTAGAATTGAATGTTCTACAACTCGCATTGAACATTGCTTTCCATGTATATGTTACGATTCATTAGCTAAGCCATGTCATATTACAATATGTTGATGTACAAGAAAATTAGAGATTGGAATGATGTTGTAATAGTAAAAAAAAAAAAATCAATGCTCGCACCACTTGTTACAAGTATGTACAATGTCCAATATGGATTTTTTTTCTCTGTCACTATTTTTTTTGTTATGGGTTGATCATTCTCATGATTTTATAGAATTATTTTTCTTCTGGCATATGTAGTTGTTTTACATGTTGATAGGGTCTCCCAACTATTGATTTTGCATTTCAATCATTTTGTAAATATTGAAAATCTGATTCGATATCGTATTCTTCTTAACATTTTTCGTTATCTATTTCTTCAAATGTAGGTATATCTCTTTCAAATAATTCACTTTCTCTTTTTGCAAGCTCAACTGCTATGTTTTCAATATTAGTCTACGTTGTCATTGTTTCATTCGTAAACTTTCATTCATTGCATTTTATGATTTCTTTAAATAATAAATATACATTTTCCCAAGTCGAATATTGTTCTTTAAAACTGTTCTTGTCAATATGATATGGGACATATAACATTAATTGTTCTCTGTAAAAGTTATCAAGATAAAAACGTTTATTATACTTTATGTATTTGATAATGTATGGTCTCTCAACGCCTCTTATTTTCCATCCTTGTAATGTATAACACAATGAAAATTTTGCTAAGCATACATGTTCAATGTGTTTAGGGTGTTGCACATAGTGGTTGATAATTGATAAACATGTCATGTTTTCTAAATCATCTGGTTCATGATGTAACTCTTTTTGTTTTTTTAGTAAAAAGGTACGATCATCTATTGTTGAAGTATTAATAAATATACATTTTCTCGAACTAGTATTCGATCGCAATGAAAACACTATATATACAACTTATTGTGCAGACATTTGTTGTAAGTTCAATAAAGATTTTCCAAGTATTGCAATTGTTTTTATGATATCACCATTAGGTTTTTGACATTCACTTTGTATAAGTTTAAACATTGATGTCATTGTTTTATCTAGCTTTGTCATATATGAAATACAATAAGTAGTTGTAGCATATGAGTCAAGTAAAAATTGGGCATCATTATTTGCACCCTAAATTAATGGAATATGCAAAGCTTGTTGGAATAAGGAATTGTTGCAAGGGCGGGGGTGTGAATCAGTAATTTAAGATATTGTTAATTTTATTTTCTTACTATGCTAATAGTCCCTTCTTATGTCCTTTTACATGTGAGAGCATTCATTCATGAAACAGTGAATCAATAAACTTTCAGACACACATACTCAAATAACAATCTCATGAGTAGCACACATTTGACATAGTGTTTTCACATGGAAACCCATAGGGAAAAAGCCACCAATTTGTTGTTTGTTTTATGATGTAAATTAAGCACCTACTTAATTACATTTGTTTGTTTTTGAGCATCCACTCGCTAGAGGCACCAACCTCATTTGTTTAGAAAGAACCAACTTTCCAAGAGGCATCAACCTCTTAAGTATGCAGGCACCAGACTGCCACTAGCACTGTTATACTATTTCATACAATTTTCAAACTGAAAACAAAGGCATGCAATTTTACAAGTAAAATACCAACAAATGGTTGTCTACAGATTCAATTTTTGTATTATGCTTTCTGTGCTCACTTGTAGAAGACCTTCTCTTTCTACTCACCTAAACACTTCGTTTGTGCTCTACCTTCACTATCAAGGGCTCTCCACTAACTTCACCTCAGCACTACCCATGCAACACACTTCTTAGATGCACTCTCTCACATCTTTTCTCTCTCACACATATGCTCACACCTCCCACCCAGCTCAATGGAGGTTCTGATTTCTGTTCTAGTGTTGAACTTGGCTTGATGTATCCATTATCACCATCAACATTGCCTAAGCATGGCATTCCATTCTTTTGTTGTTTGATCCTTTCTCTAGTTCTGTCGTTGCATTAAATCATAAGAATGGATGTTGATCACTTCTCTGTCTTACTATGTTAGGCCCCTATACTACTAGTGTAACCCCTTATTTTTATCAGTACAACCCACTTATTATATTGATGTACCCATGTAGTGCCCATATTGTTACTATTGTGCCCCATAGAAGCCCACTATTGTTATTATTGTGCCCTTACATTATTATTGTTATGTAGGCTCTGATTATGTTATGACCCCTTAGACTCCTAAATATAGAGAGGAGGTCTTTTCATTTGAATCATCCAAGAATTGTTCATTTATGTAATGTAAAGGAGGTTTCCCCCTCGAAGAGGCTGAATTCTAAGGCGTTGATCCATCTTTTCTATCTTTTCTTGAACTAGTTTCATAACATTTGGTATCAGAGCTTTGGATTCTAGGGTTTCGCTGCTCCAAACAGGTCATCATGGTATTTTCGTTATAACTTTTTTCTGTGACGTTTTAGAAGCTAAAAAAGAAACTCATTTGAGAATACATCGCACTAAATCACAGGTCTGAATTTCATAGCTTCTCGCACTATATGTTCAGAGATATGAATTGAGGAAGTTGGTCCTCTTGCAGAATCCTGAATTACATTCAAAACAGGTGACCTGGGGAAAATCATAATAACTTTCTCTCTGAGCATCTGATTGAAATTTCGTAAGAAGGTACAGAAAGAGGACGGACTGTAGTTTCTTCTATATATTTTTTAGGGCCAAATGTCAAAACAGGGACACTTGGCACGTCGTACAAGTTCGCTCTATTGAATTAGTCTATAATCAGGTCACTGTGGGAGATTTCGTATAACTCTTCCTTGGAGAATCCAATTTGGATCAGACTGGTGGCATTGGAAAGAGGACATAGAGGACTACTACAGATCATAGTTTCAGAACTTAATGATCTTAAAGTACGAAGTTATAGTCATTTCAAGATCGAGCTCCTAAAATCAAGAAAAAGCAAGATGAGGAAGTTTGATGGCAAGGATCCGGTAAATTGGATACATCAGATG